>CM068372.1:151942716-152151257 GCA_034769895.1 Magicicada septendecula
TTATTAGATAACACGCATCCAGCCGTACTGAATCATTATCTGGATTTTATAAACAATGACGTCAGGCGAATAGTTTATCAAATGCGTATAAAACAATCAGCTAAACTACAAAGGTTGTTGAATGATCAGTTACCGACATCCAACAATATCAAATGTAAACACAAATTTCATACGCGCTTACAGAATTTAACGTCCCTTGTTTTAAATACTGATGAAACTGATTTATTGAGTAGGGGTTTGAATTATAATCTTCCTGTACACAAATCGAGTCTTGATCGCAAGCAAATTATTGCAGAAATTATCAATGCAGAGACTGTTGTTAAGGCAATGGTTGATCAGAAGGATCAAGACCAGACACGTTTCTTAATAAACGAAAAATTTAATAAAATCATTAAAAATCGGTATAATAATGTTCATTCCTCTATTCCTTTAACAAATAATAATTATAATAAAGAACGGAAAATTTTAATAGGATTAAAACAAAAATTATCTGACAATAAAGCTCTTGTCACTAAAGCTGACAAAGGCAATACTGTGGTTATTATGGACAGTGAAGATTATAACAATAAAATACAAAATTTCATTATTAACAACAGCATTGATTTACTAAATTCGGACCCAACAGAAAATTATGTAAAACAATTAAATCAATGTATAAACAGATGCCCCCATTTGTTTGATGAACAAACAAGAAGATCTTTAAAACCAATAAATTCAAAAGCACCCGTTTTAACAGGATTACCCAAACTCCACAAGTATGCTATCCCCTTGAGACCGTTAGTAAATTTCACCACTGCTCCGGGGTATAAAACAGCTAAAAAGTTAGTCACCATAATAAAACACAATATACATATAATTAATGATCATAGTCTGATTAATGGCGTTGACTTTGTGAATAAAGTTAAAAATTTAATAGTTGAATCGACCCACAAACTTATTTCCTTTGATATTGTGGATTTGTATACGAATATACCAGTAGCGGAGACTTTGCGTATACTTAGGACTAACCTTATTAATACTAATAAATTGGATATTAATAATATAAATGAATTGATGCACATTTTGGAGTTTGTTCTTGATCAAAATTACTTTACCCACAATAATCAATTTTTCAGACAACAAAATGGGTTAGCAATGGGTTCTCCACTTTCAGGTCTTCTTGCAGATATATACCTAAATAATTTCGAAAATTCATTCATTCTTACTAATAACAAACACAGGAGTAACATAATATTTTACGGCAGGTATGTTGATGATACCTTTTAATATACAAAGGTACACAAAGACAAATTGATAATTTACATAATCATTTGAATAATATCAATAACAAAATGCGGTTCACGCTTGACAGTGAAGAAAATGGTAAACTGACTTTTCTAGATTTCACTGTTGCTAAGGACAATAATAATAAAAAGTTGCAATTTGACATATATAGAAAACCCACAACGACTGACATTGTAATACATACTAAGTCGTTTCATCCTTTATCACAAAAATTAGCTGCCTTCCACAGTATGATTTATAGACTTTTATCTTTGCCCCTCGGTGATAAAGAATACCGTGAGGAGTTAGACACCATTAAACACATTGCTGTCGCTAATGGTTATGATGTCAATATGGTGAATAACATCCTTCGAAAACATAAGAAAGGACATAGCAACATTATCGGACGTAAAACACGCGAAAATACAACACGCAAATATATTGCAACACCGTACACATACCTTATGCCACAGATCTTTGGGTCAATTTTTGGTAAAACCAGTAATATCAAGGTCACTTATAAGACCACTAATAGTATTATGAATAATCTTCGTGTCCGCAGAACCACCAGCCTTGAACACAAAACTGGTGTTTACAAATTGATATATGACGATTGCGACGCTTTTTATGTGGGCCAGACAGGACGTGGTTTTTTAAAAAGATTTATAGAACATAGGCCGCCTACACATTTTCTCAGTTTGGATAGTGTCAAGTCAAAATTTGCAGAACACCTCATTTCCGAAAATCATAGCTACACTAATTTTAAAACTAATTTGAAACCCCTTCACATATGTAAGAAAGGGCGATATTTGAACGCTCTTGAAGAATACGAAATTTATAAAGCACACAATCATATTGGTACCAAGCCGCATGTTTTAAATGATAAATTGGTCTTCAAATCAAATGTATTGTACAACACTGCCTTGCGCTACTGTCGTGGTGGGAGCGAGACATAAATTAGTGCGCGGTCGGTTTTCATACGATGTACATCGTTAACCTTCGTACTCGCTGTAAATATTATATTATTATGTTATATTAAGTATTTTATATTGGATTTTAATATTTTAAGTGTTTGACAAGTGTATCATATTTAAATGATACACAATTACTTTTAAATTCTGATGATGGGACAAGGGTACCGAAACATGTAAATTTATAAAGACGCTGTTTCTGGAAAGCCGCAGACGGTAAGTTCCAATATATTTGATTGAACAACACGTGGCTTGGTACTAAACATTTGGGATTTATTCCTTTTAAACATGAATACTGCAAGTCGTGCAAACTTAGTACGAAAATTTCTAAATATTAAAGTCCAATTACACAAAACTATTTTACACATTAAGTTCAACAAATCGTGTTTGGAGAACAAGGTTATACCGAAGTATGCTATTATTAGACTTAAAGGTTCATCTATTGCTGAAGCAAACACCAAAAAATACGCAGAAATTTATAGAGTTAAAGAAGAAATTAAATCTCTATACATTAAAAAGTCAAACTTAAATTATACATTATACAAGTTACATTTACAATTATTAGATAACACGCATCCAGCCGTACTGAATCATTATCTGGATTTTATAAACAATGACGTCAGGCGAATAGTTTATCAAATGCGTATAAAACAATCAGCTAAACTACAAAGGTTGTTGAATGATCAGTTACCGACATCCAACAATATCAAATGTAAACACAAATTTCATACGCGCTTACAGAATTTAACGTCCCTTGTTTTAAATACTGATGAAACTGATTTATTGAGTAGGGGTTTGAATTATAATCTTCCTGTACACAAATCGAGTCTTGATCGCAAGCAAATTATTGCAGAAATTATCAATGCAGAGACTGTTGTTAAGGCAATGGTTGATCAGAAGGATCAAGACCAGACACGTTTCTTAATAAACGAAAAATTTAATAAAATCATTAAAAATCGGTATAATAATGTTCATTCCTCTATTCCTTTAACAAATAATAATTATAATAAAGAACGGAAAATTTTAATAGGATTAAAACAAAAATTATCTGACAATAAAGCTCTTGTCACTAAAGCTGACAAAGGCAATACTGTGGTTATTATGGACAGTGAAGATTATAACAATAAAATACAAAATTTCATTATTAACAACAGCATTGATTTACTAAATTCGGACCCAACAGAAAATTATGTAAAACAATTAAATCAATGTATAAACAGATGCCCCCATTTGTTTGATGAACAAACAAGAAGATCTTTAAAACCAATAAATTCAAAAGCACCCGTTTTAACAGGATTACCCAAACTCCACAAGTATGCTATCCCCTTGAGACCGTTAGTAAATTTCACCACTGCTCCGGGGTATAAAACAGCTAAAAAGTTAGTCACCATAATAAAACACAATATACATATAATTAATGATCATAGTCTGATTAATGGCGTTGACTTTGTGAATAAAGTTAAAAATTTAATAGTTGAATCGACCCACAAACTTATTTCCTTTGATATTGTGGATTTGTATACGAATATACCAGTAGCGGAGACTTTGCGTATACTTAGGACTAACCTTATTAATACTAATAAATTGGATATTAATAATATAAATGAATTGATGCACATTTTGGAGTTTGTTCTTGATCAAAATTACTTTACCCACAATAATCAATTTTTCAGACAACAAAATGGGTTAGCAATGGGTTCTCCACTTTCAGGTCTTCTTGCAGATATATACCTAAATAATTTCGAAAATTCATTCATTCTTACTAATAACAAACACAGGAGTAACATAATATTTTACGGCAGGTATGTTGATGATACCTTTTAATATACAAAGGTACACAAAGACAAATTGATAATTTACATAATCATTTGAATAATATCAATAACAAAATGCGGTTCACGCTTGAAAGTGAAGAAAATGGTAAACTGACTTTTCTAGATTTCACTGTTGCTAAGGACAATAATAATAAAAAGTTGCAATTTGACATATATAGAAAACCCACAACGACTGACATTGTAATACATACTAAGTCGTTTCATCCTTTATCACAAAAATTAGCTGCCTTCCACAGTATGATTTATAGACTTTTATCTTTGCCCCTCGGTGATAAAGAATACCGTGAGGAGTTAGACACCATTAAACACATTGCTGTCGCTAATGGTTATGATGTCAATATGGTGAATAACATCCTTCGAAAACATAAGAAAGGACATAGCAACATTATCGGACGTAAAACACGCGAAAATACAACACGCAAATATATTGCAACACCGTACACATACCTTATGCCACAGATCTTTGGGTCAATTTTTGGTAAAACCAGTAATATCAAGGTCACTTATAAGACCACTAATAGTATTATGAATAATCTTCGTGTCCGCAGAACCACCAGCCTTGAACACAAAACTGGTGTTTACAAATTGATATATGACGATTGCGACGCTTTTTATGTGGGCCAGACAGGACGTGGTTTTTTAAAAAGATTTATAGAACATAGGCCGCCTACACATTTTCTCAGTTTGGATAGTGTCAAGTCAAAATTTGCAGAACACCTCATTTCCGAAAATCATAGCTACACTAATTTTAAAACTAATTTGAAACCCCTTCACATATGTAAGAAAGGGCGATATTTGAACGCTCTTGAAGAATACGAAATTTATAAAGCACACAATCATATTGGTACCAAGCCGCATGTTTTAAATGATAAATTGGTCTTCAAATCAAATGTATTGTACAACACTGCCTTGCGCTACTGTCGTGGTGGGAGCGAGACATAAATTAGTGCGCGGTCGGTTTTCATACGATGTACATCGTTAACCTTCGTACTCGCTGTAAATATTATATTATTATGTTATATTAAGTATTTTATATTGGATTTTAATATTTTAAGTGTTTGACAAGTGTATCATATTTAAATGATACACAATTACTTTTAAATTCTGATGATGGGACAAGGGTACCGAAACATGTAAATTTATAAAGACGCTGTTTCTGGAAAGCCGCAGACGGTAAGTTCCAATATATTTGATTGAACAACACGTGGCTTGGTACTAAACATTTGGGATTTATTCCTTTTAAACATGAATACTGCAAGTCGTGCAAACTTAGTACGAAAATTTCTAAATATTAAAGTCCAATTACACAAAACTATTTTACACATTAAGTTCAACAAATCGTGTTTGGAGAACAAGGTTATACCGAAGTATGCTATTATTAGACTTAAAGGTTCATCTATTGCTGAAGCAAACACCAAAAAATACGCAGAAATTTATAGAGTTAAAGAAGAAATTAAATCTCTATACATTAAAAAGTCAAACTTAAATTATACATTATACAAGTTACATTTACAATTATTAGATAACACGCATCCAGCCGTACTGAATCATTATCTGGATTTTATAAACAATGACGTCAGGCGAATAGTTTATCAAATGCGTATAAAACAATCAGCTAAACTACAAAGGTTGTTGAATGATCAGTTACCGACATCCAACAATATCAAATGTAAACACAAATTTCATACGCGCTTACAGAATTTAACGTCCCTTGTTTTAAATACTGATGAAACTGATTTATTGAGTAGGGGTTTGAATTATAATCTTCCTGTACACAAATCGAGTCTTGATCGCAAGCAAATTATTGCAGAAATTATCAATGCAGAGACTGTTGTTAAGGCAATGGTTGATCAGAAGGATCAAGACCAGACACGTTTCTTAATAAACGAAAAATTTAATAAAATCATTAAAAATCGGTATAATAATGTTCATTCCTCTATTCCTTTAACAAATAATAATTATAATAAAGAACGGAAAATTTTAATAGGATTAAAACAAAAATTATCTGACAATAAAGCTCTTGTCACTAAAGCTGACAAAGGCAATACTGTGGTTATTATGGACAGTGAAGATTATAACAATAAAATACAAAATTTCATTATTAACAACAGCATTGATTTACTAAATTCGGACCCAACAGAAAATTATGTAAAACAATTAAATCAATGTATAAACAGATGCCCCCATTTGTTTGATGAACAAACAAGAAGATCTTTAAAACCAATAAATTCAAAAGCACCCGTTTTAACAGGATTACCCAAACTCCACAAGTATGCTATCCCCTTGAGACCGTTAGTAAATTTCACCACTGCTCCGGGGTATAAAACAGCTAAAAAGTTAGTCACCATAATAAAACACAATATACATATAATTAATGATCATAGTCTGATTAATGGCGTTGACTTTGTGAATAAAGTTAAAAATTTAATAGTTGAATCGACCCACAAACTTATTTCCTTTGATATTGTGGATTTGTATACGAATATACCAGTAGCGGAGACTTTGCGTATACTTAGGACTAACCTTATTAATACTAATAAATTGGATATTAATAATATAAATGAATTGATGCACATTTTGGAGTTTGTTCTTGATCAAAATTACTTTACCCACAATAATCAATTTTTCAGACAACAAAATGGGTTAGCAATGGGTTCTCCACTTTCAGGTCTTCTTGCAGATATATACCTAAATAATTTCGAAAATTCATTCATTCTTACTAATAACAAACACAGGAGTAACATAATATTTTACGGCAGGTATGTTGATGATACCTTTTAATATACAAAGGTACACAAAGACAAATTGATAATTTACATAATCAATTGAATAATATCAATAACAAAATGCGGTTCACGCTTGAAAGTGAAGAAAATGGTAAACTGACTTTTCTAGATTTCACTGTTGCTAAGGACAATAATAATAAAAAGTTGCAATTTGACATATATAGAAAACCCACAACGACTGACATTGTAATACATACTAAGTCGTTTCATCCTTTATCACAAAAATTAGCTGCCTTCCACAGTATGATTTATAGACTTTTATCTTTGCCCCTCGGTGATAAAGAATACCGTGAGGAGTTAGACACCATTAAACACATTGCTGTCGCTAATGGTTATGATGTCAATATGGTGAATAACATCCTTCGAAAACATAAGAAAGGACATAGCAACATTATCGGACGTAAAACACGCGAAAATACAACACGCAAATATATTGCAACACCGTACACATACCTTATGCCACAGATCTTTGGGTCAATTTTTGGTAAAACCAGTAATATCAAGGTCACTTATAAGACCACTAATAGTATTATGAATAATCTTCGTGTCCGCAGAACCACCAGCCTTGAACACAAAACTGGTGTTTACAAATTGATATGTGACGATTGCGACGCTTTTTATGTGGGCCAGACAGGACGTGGTTTTTTAAAAAGATTTATAGAACATAGGCCGCCTACACATTTTCACAGTTTGGACAGTGTCAAGTCAAAATTTGCAGAACACCTCATTTCCGAAAATCATAGCTACACTAATTTTAAAACTAATTTGAAACCCCTTCACATATGTAAGAAAGGGCGATATTTGAACGCTCTTGAAGAATACGAAATTTATAAAGCACACAATCATATTGGTACCAAGCCGCATGTTTTAAATGATAAATTGGTCTTCAAATCAAATGTATTGTACAACACTGCCTTGCGCTACTGTCGTGGTGGGAGCGAGACATAAATTAGTGCGCGGTCGGTATTCATACGATGTACATCGTTAACCTTCGTACTCGCTGTAAATATTATATTATTATGTTATATTAAGTATTTTATATTGGATTTTAATATTTTAAGTGTTTGACAAGTGTATCATATTTAAATGATACACAATTACTTTTAAATTCTGATGATGGGACAAGGGTACCGAAACATGTAAATTTATAAAGACGCTGTTACTGGAAAGCCGCAGACGGTAAGTTCCAATATATTTGATTGAACAACACGTGGCTTGGTACTAAACATTTGGGATTTATTCCTTTTAAACATGAATACTGCAAGTCGTGCAAACTTAGTACGAAAATTTCTAAATATTAAAGTCCAATTACACAAAACTATTTTACACATTAAGTTCAACAAATCGTGTTTGGAGAACAAGGTTATACCGAAGTATGCTATTATTAGACTTAAAGGTTCATCTATTCCTGAAGCAAACACCAAAAAATACGCAGAAATTTATAGAGTTAAAGAAGAAATTAAATCTCTATACATTAAAAAGTCAAACTTAAATTATACATTATACAAGTTACATTTACAATTATTAGATAACACGCATCCAGCCGTACTGAATCATTATCTGGATTTTATAAACAATGACGTCAGGCGAATAGTTTATCAAATGCGTATAAAACAATCAGCTAAACTACAAAGGTTGTTGAATGATCAGTTACCGACATCCAACAATATCAAATGTAAACACAAATTTCATACGCGGTTACAGACTTTAACGTCCCTTGTTTTAAATACTGATCAAACAGATTTATTGAGTAGGGGTTTGAATTATAATCTTCCTGTACACAAATCGAGTCTTGATCGCAAGCAAATTATTGCAGAAATTATCAATGCAGAGACTGTTGTTAAGGCAATGGTTGATCAGAAGGATCAAGACCAGACACGTTTCTTAATAAACGAAAAATTTAATAAAATCATTAAAAATCGGTATAATAATGTTCATTCCTCTATTCCTTTAACAAATAATAATTATAATAAAGAACGGAAAATTTTAATAGGATTAAAACAAAAATTATCTGACAATAAAGCTCTTGTCACTAAAGCTGACAAAGGCAATACTGTGGTTATTATGGACAGTGAAGATTATAACAATAAAATACAAAATTTCATTATTAACAACAGCATTGATTTACTAAATTCGGACCCAACAGAAAATTATGTAAAACAATTAAATCAATGTATAAACAGATGCCCCCATTTGTTTGATGAACAAACAAGAAGATCTTTAAATCCAATAAATTCAAAAGCACCCGTTTTAACAGGATTACCCAAACTCCACAAGTATGCTATCCCCTTGAGACCGTTAGTAAATTTCACCACTGCTCCGGGGTATAAAACAGCTAAAAAGTTAGTCACCATAATAAAACACAATATACATATAATTAATGATCATAGTCTGATTAATGGCGTTGACTTTGTGAATAAAGTTAAAAATTTAATAGTTGAATCGACCCACAAACTTATTTCCTTTGATATTGTGGATTTGTATACGAATATACCAGTAGCGGAGACCTTGCGTATACTTAGGACTAACCTTATTAATACTAATAAATTGGATATTAATAATATAAATGAATTGATGCACATTTTGGAGTTAGTTCTTGATCAAAATTACTTTACCCACAATAATCAATTTTTCAGACAACAAAATGGGTTAGCAATGGGTTCTCCACTTTCAGGTCTTCTTGCAGATATATACCTAAATAATTTCGAAAATTCATTCATTCTTACTAATAACAAACACAGGAGTAACATAATATTTTACGGCAGGTATGTTGATGATACCTTTATAATATACAAAGGTACACAAAGACAAAATGATAATTTACATAATCATTTGAATAATATCAAAAACAAAATGCGGTTCACGCTTGAAAGTGAAGAAAATGGTAAACTGAATTTTCTAGATTTGACTGTTGCTAAGGACAATAATAATAAAAAGTTGCAATTTGACATATATAGAAAACCCACAACGACTGACATTGTAATACATACTAAGTCGTTTCATCCTTTATCACAAAAATTAGCTGCCTTCCACAGTATGATTTATAGACTTTTATCTTTGCCCCTCTGTGATAAAGAATACCGTGAGGAGTTAGACACCATTAAACACATTGCTGTCGCTAATGGTTATGATGTCAATATGGTGAATAACATCCTTCGAAAACATAAGAAAGGACATAGCAACATTATCGGACTTAAAACACGCGAAAATACAACAAGCAAATATATTGCAACACCGTACACATACCTTATGCCACAGATCTTTGGGTCAATTTTTGGTAAAACCAGTAATATCAAGGTCACTTATAAGACCACTAATAGTATTATGAATAATCTTCGTCTCGCAGAACCACCAGCCTTGAACACAAAACTGGTGTTTACAAATTGATATGTGACGATTGCGACGCTTTTTATGTGGGCCAGATAGGACGTGGTTTTTTAAAAAGATTTATAGAACATAGGCCGCCTACACATTTTCACAGTTTGGACAGTGTCAAGTCAAAATTTGCAGAACACCTCATTTCCGAAAATCATAGCTACACTAATTTTAAAACTAATTTGAAACCCCTTCACATATGTAAGAAAGGGCGATATTTGAACGCTCTTGAAGAATACGAAATTTATAAAGCACACAATCATATTGGTACCAAGCCGCATGTTTTAAATGATAAATTGGTCTTCAAATCAAATGTATTGTACAACACTGCCTTGCGCTACTGTCGTGGTGGGAGCGAGACATAAATTAGTGCGCGGTCGGTTTTCATACGATGTACATCGTTAACCTTCGTACTCGCTGTAAATATTATATTATTATGTTATATTAAGTATTTTATATTGGATTTTAATATTTTAAGTGTTTGACAAGTGTATCATATTTAAATGATACACAATTACTTTTAAATTCTGATGATGGGGCAACGGTCCCGAAACATGTAAATTTATAAAGACGCTGTTTCTGGAAAGCCGCAGACGGTAAGTTCCAATATATTTGATTGAACAACACGTGGCTTGGTACTAAACATTTGGGATTTATTCCTTTTAAACATGAATACTGCAAGTCGTGCAAACTTAGTACGAAAATTTCTAAATATTAAAGTCCAATTACACAAAACTATTTTACACATTAAGTTCAACAAATCGTGTTTGGAGAACAAGGTTATACCGAAGTATGCTATTATTAGACTTAAAGGTTCATCTATTGCTGAAGCAAACACCAAAAAATACGCAGAAATTTATAGAGTTAAAGAAGAAATTAAATCTCTATACATTAAAAAGTCAAACTTAAATTATACATTATACAAGTTACATTTACAATTATTAGATAACACGCATCCAGCCGTACTGAATCATTATCTGGATTTTATAAACAATGACGTCAGGCGAATAGTTTATCAAATGCGTATAAAACAATCAGCTAAACTACAAAGGTTGTTGAATGATCAGTTACCGACATCCAACAATATCAAATGTAAACACAAATTTCATACGCGGTTACAGACTTTAACGTCCCTTGTTTTAAATACTGATCAAACAGATTTATTGAGTAGGGGTTTGAATTATAATCTTCCTGTACACAAATCGAGTCTTGATCGCAAGCAAATTATTGCAGAAATTATCAATGCAGAGACTGTTGTTAAGGCAATGGTTGATCAGAAGGATCAAGACCAGACACGTTTCTTAATAAACGAAAAATTTAATAAAATCATTAAAAATCGGTATAATAATGTTCATTCCTCTATTCCTTTAACAAATAATAATTATAATAAAGAACGGAAAATTTTAATAGGATTAAAACAAAAATTATCTGACAATAAAGCTCTTGTCACTAAAGCTGACAAAGGCAATACTGTGGTTATTATGGACAGTGAAGATTATAACAATAAAATACAAAATTTCATTATTAACAACAGCATTGATTTACTAAATTCGGACCCAACAGAAAATTATGTAAAACAATTAAATCAATGTATAAACAGATGCCCCCATTTGTTTGATGAACAAACAAGAAGATCTTTAAATCCAATAAATTCAAAAGCACCCGTTTTAACAGGATTACCCAAACTCCACAAGTATGCTATCCCCTTGAGACCGTTAGTAAATTTCACCACTGCTCCGGGGTATAAAACAGCTAAAAAGTTAGTCACCATAATAAAACACAATATACATATAATTAATGATCATAGTCTGATTAATGGCGTTGACTTTGTGAATAAAGTTAAAAATTTAATAGTTGAATCGACCCACAAACTTATTTCCTTTGATATTGTGGATTTGTATACGAATATACCAGTAGCGGAGACCTTGCGTATACTTAGGACTAACCTTATTAATACTAATAAATTGGATATTAATAATATAAATGAATTGATGCACATTTTGGAGTTAGTTCTTGATCAAAATTACTTTACCCACAATAATCAATTTTTCAGACAACAAAATGGGTTAGCAATGGGTTCTCCACTTTCAGGTCTTCTTGCAGATATATACCTAAATAATTTCGAAAATTCATTCATTCTTACTAATAACAAACACAGGAGTAACATAATATTTTACGGCAGGTATGTTGATGATACCTTTATAATATACAAAGGTACACAAAGACAAAATGATAATTTACATAATCATTTGAATAATATCAAAAACAAAATGCGGTTCACGCTTGAAAGTGAAGAAAATGGTAAACTGAATTTTCTAGATTTGACTGTTGCTAAGGACAATAATAATAAAAAGTTGCAATTTGACATATATAGAAAACCCACAACGACTGACATTGTAATACATACTAAGTCGTTTCATCCTTTATCACAAAAATTAGCTGCCTTCCACAGTATGATTTATAGACTTTTATCTTTGCCCCTCGGTGATAAAGAATACCGTGAGGAGTTAGACACCATTAAACACATTGCTGTCGCTAATGGTTATGATGTCAATATGGTGAATAACATCCTTCGAAAACATAAGAAAGGACATAGCAACATTATCGGACGTAAAACACGCGAAAATACAACAAGCAAATATATTGCAACACCGTACACATACCTTATGCCACAGATCTTTGGGTCAATTTTTGGTAAAACCAGTAATATCAAGGTCACTTATAAGACCACTAATAGTATTATGAATAATCTTCGTCTCGCAGAACCACCAGCCTTGAACACAAAACTGGTGTTTACAAATTGATATGTGACAATTGCGACGCTTTTTATGTGGGCCAGATAGGACGTGGTTTTTTAAAAAGATTTATAGAACATAGGCCGCCTACACATTTTCACAGTTTGGACAGTGTCAAGTCAAAATTTGCAGAACACCTCATTTCCGAAAATCATAGCTACACTAATTTTAAAACTAATTTGAAACCCCTTCACATATGTAAGAAAGGGCGATATTTGAACGCTCTTGAAGAATACGAAATTTATAAAGCACACAATCATATTGGTACCAAGCCGCATGTTTTAAATGATAAATTGGTCTTCAAATCAAATGTATTGTACAACACTGCCTTGCGCTACTGTCGTGGTGGGAGCGAGACATAAATTAGTGCGCGGTCGGTTTTCATACGATGTACATCGTTAACCTTCGTACTCGCTGTAAATATTATATTATTATGTTATATTAAGTATTTTATATTGGATTTTAATATTTTAAGTGTTTGACAAGTGTATCATATTTAAATGATACACAATTACTTTTAAATTCTGATGATGGGGCAACGGTCCCGAAACATGTAAATTTATAAAGACGCTGTTTCTGGAAAGCCGCAGACGGTAAGTTCCAATATATTTGATTGAACAACACGTGGCTTGGTACTAAACATTTGGGATTTATTCCTTTTAAACATGAATACTGCAAGTCGTGCAAACTTAGTACGAAAATTTCTAAATATTAAAGTCCAATTACACAAAACTATTTTACACATTAAGTTCAACAAATCGTGTTTGGAGAACAAGGTTATACCGAAGTATGCTATTATTAGACTTAAAGGTTCATCTATTGCTGAAGCAAACACCAAAAAATACGCAGAAATTTATAGAGTTAAAGAAGAAATTAAATCTCTATACATTAAAAAGTCAAACTTAAATTATACATTATACAAGTTACATTTACAATTATTAGATAACACGCATCCAGCCGTACTGAATCATTATCTGGATTTTATAAACAATGACGTCAGGCGAATAGTTTATCAAATGCGTATAAAACAATCAGCTAAACTACAAAGGTTGTTGAATGATCAGTTACCGACATCCAACAATATCAAATGTAAACACAAATTTCATACGCGCTTACAGAATTTAACGTCCCTTGTTTTAAATACTGATGAAACTGATTTATTGAGTAGGGGTTTGAATTATAATCTTCCTGTACACAAATCGAGTCTTGATCGCAAGCAAATTATTGCAGAAATTATCAATGCAGAGACTGTTGTTAAGGCAATGGTTGATCAGAAGGATCAAGACCAGACACGTTTCTTAATAAACGAAAAATTTAATAAAATCATTAAAAATCGGTATAATAATGTTCATTCCTCTATTCCTTTAACAAATAATAATTATAATAAAGAACGGAAAATTTTAATAGGATTAAAACAAAAATTATCTGACAATAAAGCTCTTGTCACTAAAGCTGACAAAGGCAATACTGTGGTTATTATGGACAGTGAAGATTATAACAATAAAATACAAAATTTCATTATTAACAACAGCATTGATTTACTAAATTCGGACCCAACAGAAAATTATGTAAAACAATTAAATCAATGTATAAACAGATGCCCCCATTTGTTTGATGAACAAACAAGAAGATCTTTTAATCCAATAAATTCAAAAGCACCCGTTTTAACAGGATTACCCAAACTCCACAAGTATGCTATCCCCTTGAGACCGTTAGTAAATTTCACCACTGCTCCGGGGTATAAAACAGCTAAAAAGTTAGTCACCATAATAAAACACAATATACATATAATTAATGATCATAGTCTGATTAATGGCGTTGACTTTGTGAATAAAGTTAAAAATTTAATAGTTGAATCGACCCACAAACTTATTTCCTTTGATATTGTGGATTTGTATACGAATATACCAGTAGCGGAGACCTTGCGTATACTTAGGACTAACCTTATTAATACTAATAAATTGGATATTAATAATATAAATGAATTGATGCACATTTTGGAGTTAGTTCTTGATCAAAATTACTTTACCCACAATAATCAATTTTTCAGACAACAAAATGGGTTAGCAATGGGTTCTCCACTTTCAGGTCTTCTTGCAGATATATACCTAAATAATTTCGAAAATTCATTCATTCTTACTAATAACAAACACAGGAGTAACATAATATTTTACGGCAGGTATGTTGATGATACCTTTATAATATACAAAGGTACACAAAGACAAAATGATAATTTACATAATCATTTGAATAATATCAATAACAAAATGCGGTTCACGCTTGAAAGTGAAGAAAATGGTAAACTGAATTTTCTAGATTTGACTGTTGCTAAGGACAATAATAATAAAAAGTTGCAATTTGACATATATAGAAAACCCACAACGACTGACATTGTAATACATACTAAGTCGTTTCATCCTTTATCACAAAAATTAGCTGCCTTCCACAGTATGATTTATAGACTTTTATCTTTGCCCCTCGGTGATAAAGAATACCGTGAGGAGTTAGACACCATTAAACAAATTGCTGTCGCTAATGGTTATGATGTCAATATGGTGAATAACATCCTTCGAAAACATAAGAAAGGACATAGCAACATTATCGGACGTAAAACACGCGAAAATACAACACGCAAATATATTGCAACACCGTACACATACCTTATGCCACAGATCTTTGGGTCAATTTTTGGTAAAACCAGTAATATCAAGGTCACTTATAAGACCACTAATAGTATTATGAATAATCTTCGTGTCCGCAGAACCACCAGCCTTGAACACAAAACTGGTGTTTACAAATTGATATGTGACGATTGCGACGCTTTTTATGTGGGCCAGACAGGACGTGGTTTTTTAAAAAGATTTATAGAACATAGGCCGCCTACACATTTTCACAGTTTGGACAGTGTCAAGTCAAAATTTGCAGAACACCTCATTTCCGAAAATCATAGCTACACTAATTTTAAAACTAATTTGAAACCCCTTCACATATGTAAGAAAGGGCGATATTTGAACGCTCTTGAAGAATACGAAATTTATAAAGCACACAATCATATTGGTACCAAGCCGCATGTTTTAAATGATAAATTGGTCTTCAAATCAAATGTATTGTACAACACTGCCTTGCGCTACTGTCGTGGTGGGAGCGAGACATAAATTAGTGCGCGGTCGGTTTTCATACGATGTACATCGTTAACCTTCGTACTCGCTGTAAATATTATATTATTATGTTATATTAAGTATTTTATATTGGATTTTAATATTTTAAGTGTTTGACAAGTGTATCATATTTAAATGATACACAATTACTTTTAAATTCTGATGATGGGACAAGGGTACCGAAACATGTAAATTTATAAAGACGCTGTTTCTGGAAAGCCGCAGACGGTAAGTTCCAATATATTTGATTGAACAACACGTGGCTTGGTACTAAACATTTGGGATTTATTCCTTTTAAACATGAATACTGCAAGTCGTGCAAACTTAGTACGAAAATTTCTAAATATTAAAGTCCAATTACACAAAACTATTTTACACATTAAGTTCAACAAATCGTGTTTGGAGAACAAGGTTATACCGAAGTATGCTATTATTAGACTTAAAGGTTCATCTATTCCTGAAGCAAACACCAAAAAATACGCAGAAATTTATAGAGTTAAAGAAGAAATTAAATCTCTATACATTAAAAAGTCAAACTTAAATTATACATTATACAAGTTACATTTACAATTATTAGATAACACGCATCCAGCCGTACTGAATCATTATCTGGATTTTATAAACAATGACGTCAGGCGAATAGTTTATCAAATGCGTATAAAACAATCAGCTAAACTACAAAGGTTGTTGAATGATCAGTTACCGACATCCAACAATATCAAATGTAAACACAAATTTCATACGCGCTTACAGAATTTAACGTCCCTTGTTTTAAATACTGATCAAACAGATTTATTGAGTAGGGGTTTGAATTATAATCTTCCTGTACACAAATCGAGTCTTGATCGCAAGCAAATTATTGCAGAAATTATCAATGCAGAGACTGTTGTTAAGGCAATGGTTGATCAGAAGGATCAAGACCAGACACGTTTCTTAATAAACGAAAAATTTAATAAAATCATTAAAAATCGGTATAATAATGTTCATTCCTCTATTCCTTTAACAAATAATAATTATAATAAAGAACGGAAAATTTTAATAGGATTAAAACAAAAATTATCTGACAATAAAGCTCTTGTCACTAAAGCTGACAAAGGCAATACTGTGGTTATTATGGACAGTGAAGATTATAACAATAAAATACAAAATTTCATTATTAACAACAGCATTGATTTACTAAATTCGGACCCAACAGAAAATTATGTAAAACAATTAAATCAATGTATAAACAGATGCCCCCATTTGTTTGATGAACAAACAAGAAGATCTTTAAATCCAATAAATTCAAAAGCACCCGTTTTAACAGGATTACCCAAACTCCACAAGTATGCTATCCCCTTGAGACCGTTAGTAAATTTCACCACTGCTCCGGGGTATAAAACAGCTAAAAAGTTAGTCACCATAATAAAACACAATATACATATAATTAATGATCATAGTCTGATTAATGGCGTTGACTTTGTGAATAAAGTTAAAAATTTAATAGTTGAATCGACCCACAAACTTATTTCCTTTGATATTGTGGATTTGTATACGAATATACCAGTAGCGGAGACCTTGCGTATACTTAGGACTAACCTTATTAATACTAATAAATTGGATATTAATAATATAAATGAATTGATGCACATTTTGGAGTTAGTTCTTGATCAAAATTACTTTACCCACAATAATCAATTTTTCAGACAACAAAATGGGTTAGCAATGGGTTCTCCACTTTCAGGTCTTCTTGCAGATATATACCTAAATAATTTCGAAAATTCATTCATTCTTACTAATAACAAACACAGGAGTAACATAATATTTTACGGCAGGTATGTTGATGATACCTTTATAATATACAAAGGTACACAAAGACAAAATGATAATTTACATAATCATTTGAATAATATCAAAAACAAAATGCGGTTCACGCTTGAAAGTGAAGAAAATGGTAAACTGAATTTTCTAGATTTGACTGTTGCTAAGGACAATAATAATAAAAAGTTGCAATTTGACATATATAGAAAACCCACAACGACTGACATTGTAATACATACTAAGTCGTTTCATCCTTTATCACAAAAATTAGCTGCCTTCCACAGTATGATTTATAGACTTTTATCTTTGCCCCTCTGTGATAAAGAATACCGTGAGGAGTTAGACACCATTAAACACATTGCTGTCGCTAATGGTTATGATGTCAATATGGTGAATAACATCCTTCGAAAACATAAGAAAGGACATAGCAACATTATCGGACTTAAAACACGCGAAAATACAACAAGCAAATATATTGCAACACCGTACACATACCTTATGCCACAGATCTTTGGGTCAATTTTTGGTAAAACCAGTAATATCAAGGTCACTTATAAGACCACTAATAGTATTATGAATAATCTTCGTCTCGCAGAACCACCAGCCTTGAACACAAAACTGGTGTTTACAAATTGATATGTGACAATTGCGACGCTTTTTATGTGGGCCAGATAGGACGTGGTTTTTTAAAAAGATTTATAGAACATAGGCCGCCTACACATTTTCACAGTTTGGACAGTGTCAAGTCAAAATTTGCAGAACACCTCATTTCCGAAAATCATAGCTACACTAATTTTAAAACTAATTTGAAACCCCTTCACATATGTAAGAAAGGGCGATATTTGAACGCTCTTGAAGAATACGAAATTTATAAAGCACACAATCATATTGGTACCAAGCCGCATGTTTTAAATGATAAATTGGTCTTCAAATCAAATGTATTGTACAACACTGCCTTGCGCTACTGTCGTGGTGGGAGCGAGACATAAATTAGTGCGCGGTCGGTTTTCATACGATGTACATCGTTAACCTTCGTACTCGCTGTAAATATTATATTATTATGTTATATTAAGTATTTTATATTGGATTTTAATATTTTAAGTGTTTGACAAGTGTATCATATTTAAATGATACACAATTACTTTTAAATTCTGATGATGGGGCAACGGTCCCGAAACATGTAAATTTATAAAGACGCTGTTTCTGGAAAGCCGCAGACGGTAAGTTCCAATATATTTGATTGAACAACACGTGGCTTGGTACTAAACATTTGGGATTTATTCCTTTTAAACATGAATACTGCAAGTCGTGCAAACTTAGTACGAAAATTTCTAAATATTAAAGTCCAATTACACAAAACTATTTTACACATTAAGTTCAACAAATCGTGTTTGGAGAACAAGGTTATACCGAAGTATGCTATTATTAGACTTAAAGGTTCATCTATTGCTGAAGCAAACACCAAAAAATACGCAGAAATTTATAGAGTTAAAGAAGAAATTAAATCTCTATACATTAAAAAGTCAAACTTAAATTATACATTATACAAGTTACATTTACAATTATTAGATAACACGCATCCAGCCGTACTGAATCATTATCTGGATTTTATAAACAATGACGTCAGGCGAATAGTTTATCAAATGCGTATAAAACAATCAGCTAAACTACAAAGGTTGTTGAATGATCAGTTACCGACATCCAACAATATCAAATGTAAACACAAATTTCATACGCGGTTACAGACTTTAACGTCCCTTGTTTTAAATACTGATGAAACAGATTTATTGAGTAGGGGTTTGAATTATAATCTTCCTGTACACAAATCGAGTCTTGATCGCAAGCAAATTATTGCAGAAATTATCAATGCAGAGACTGTTGTTAAGGCAATGGTTGATCAGAAGGATCAAGACCAGACACGTTTCTTAATAAACGAAAAATTTAATAAAATCATTAAAAATCGGTATAATAATGTTCATTCCTCTATTCCTTTAACAAATAATAATTATAATAAAGAACGGAAAATTTTAATAGGATTAAAACAAAAATTATCTGACAATAAAGCTCTTGTCACTAAAGCTGACAAAGGCAATACTGTGGTTATTATGGACAGTGAAGATTATAACAATAAAATACAAAATTTCATTATTAACAACAGCATTGATTTACTAAATTCGGACCCAACAGAAAATTATGTAAAACAATTAAATCAATGTATAAACAGATGCCCCCATTTGTTTGATGAACAAACAAGAAGATCTTTTAATCCAATAAATTCAAAAGCACCCGTTTTAACAGGATTACCCAAACTCCACAAGTATGCTATCCCCTTGAGACCGTTAGTAAATTTCACCACTGCTCCGGGGTATAAAACAGCTAAAAAGTTAGTCACCATAATAAAACACAATATACATATAATTAATGATCATAGTCTGATTAATGGCGTTGACTTTGTGAATAAAGTTAAAAATTTAATAGTTGAATCGACCCACAAACTTATTTCCTTTGATATTGTGGATTTGTATACGAATATACCAGTAGCGGAGACCTTGCGTATACTTAGGACTAACCTTATTAATACTAATAAATTGGATATTAATAATATAAATGAATTGATGCACATTTTGGAGTTAGTTCTTGATCAAAATTACTTTACCCACAATAATCAATTTTTCAGACAACAAAATGGGTTAGCAATGGGTTCTCCACTTTCAGGTCTTCTTGCAGATATATACCTAAATAATTTCGAAAATTCATTCATTCTTACTAATAACAAACACAGGAGTAACATAATATTTTACGGCAGGTATGTTGATGATACCTTTATAATATACAAAGGTACACAAAGACAAAATGATAATTTACATAATCATTTGAATAATATCAATAACAAAATGCGGTTCACGCTTGAAAGTGAAGAAAATGGTAAACTGAATTTTCTAGATTTGACTGTTGCTAAGGACAATAATAATAAAAAGTTGCAATTTGACATATATAGAAAACCCACAACGACTGACATTGTAATACATACTAAGTCGTTTCATCCTTTATCACAAAAATTAGCTGCCTTCCACAGTATGATTTATAGACTTTTATCTTTGCCCCTCGGTGATAAAGAATACCGTGAGGAGTTAGACACCATTAAACACATTGCTGTCGCTAATGGTTATGATGTCAATATGGTGAATAACATCCTTCGAAAACATAAGAAAGGACATAGCAACATTATCGGACGTAAAACACGCGAAAATACAACAAGCAAATATATTGCAACACCGTACACATACCTTATGCCACAGATCTTTGGGTCAATTTTTGGTAAAACCAGTAATATCAAGGTCACTTATAAGACCACTAATAGTATTATGAATAATCTTCGTCTCGCAGAACCACCAGCCTTGAACACAAAACTGGTGTTTACAAATTGATATGTGACGATTGCGACGCTTTTTATGTGGGCCAGATAGGACGTGGTTTTTTAAAAAGATTTATAGAACATAGGCCGCCTACACATTTTCACAGTTTGGACAGTGTCAAGTCAAAATTTGCAGAACACCTCATTTCCGAAAATCATAGCTACACTAATTTTAAAACTAATTTGAAACCCCTTCACATATGTAAGAAAGGGCGATATTTGAACGCTCTTGAAGAATACGAAATTTATAAAGCACACAATCATATTGGTACCAAGCCGCATGTTTTAAATGATAAATTGGTCTTCAAATCAAATGTATTGTACAACACTGCCTTGCGCTACTGTCGTGGTGGGAGCGAGACATAAATTAGTGCACGGTCGGTTTTCATACGATGTACATCGGTAACCTTCGTACTCGCTGTAAATATTATATTATTATGTTATATTAAGTAATTTATATTGGATTTTAATATTTTAAGTGTTTGACAAGTGTATCATATTTAAATGATACACAATTACTTTTAAATTCTGATGATGGGGCAACGGTCCCGAAACATGTAAATTTATAAAGACGCTGTTTCTGGAAAGCCGCAGACGGTAAGTTCCAATATATTTGATTGAACAACACGTGGCTTGGTACTAAACATTTGGGATTTATTCCTTTTAAACATGAATACTGCAAGTCGTGCAAACTTAGTACGAAAATTTCTAAATATTAAAGTCCAATTACACAAAACTATTTTACACATTAAGTTCAACAAATCGTGTTTGGAGAACAAGGTTATACCGAAGTATGCTATTATTAGACTTAAAGGTTCATCTATTGCTGAAGCAAACACCAAAAAATACGCAGAAATTTATAGAGTTAAAGAAGAAATTAAATCTCTATACATTAAAAAGTCAAACTTAAATTATACATTAAACAAGTTACATTTACAATTATTAGATAACACGCATCCAGCCGTACTGAATCATTATCTGGATTTTATAAACAATGACGTCAGGCGAATAGTTTATCAAATGCGTATAAAACAATCAGCTAAACTACAAAGGTTGTTGAATGATCAGTTACCGACATCCAACAATATCAAATGTAAACACAAATTTCATACGCGCTTACAGAATTTAACGTCCCTTGTTTTAAATACTGATGAAACTGATTTATTGAGTAGGGGTTTGAATTATAATCTTCCTGTACACAAATCGAGTCTTGATCGCAAGCAAATTATTGCAGAAATTATCAATGCAGAGACTGTTGTTAAGGCAATGGTTGATCAGAAGGATCAAGACCAGACACGTTTCTTAATAAACGAAAAATTTAATAAAATCATTAAAAATCGGTATAATAATGTTCATTCCTCTATTCCTTTAACAAATAATAATTATAATAAAGAACGGAAAATTTTAATAGGATTAAAACAAAAATTATCTGACAATAAAGCTCTTGTCACTAAAGCTGACAAAGGCAATACTGTGGTTATTATGGACAGTGAAGATTATAACAATAAAATACAAAATTTCATTATTAACAACAGCATTGATTTACTAAATTCGGACCCAACAGAAAATTATGTAAAACAATTAAATCAATGTATAAACAGATGCCCCCATTTGTTTGATGAACAAACAAGAAGATCTTTAAAACCAATAAATTCAAAAGCACCCGTTTTAACAGGATTACCCAAACTCCACAAGGATGCTATCCCCTTGAGACCGTTAGTAAATTTCACCACTGCTCCGGGGTATAAAACAGCTAAAAAGTTAGTCACCATAATAAAACACAATATATATATAATTAATGATCATAGTCTGATTAATGGCGTTGACTTTGTGAATAAAGTTAAAAATTTAATAGTTGAACCGACCCACAAAATTATTTCCTTTGATATTGTGGATTTGTATACCAATATACCAGTAGCGGAGACCTTGCGTATACTTAGGACTAACCTTATTAATACTAATAAATTGGATATTAATAATATAAATGAACTGATGCACATTTTGGAGTTAGTTCTTGATCAAAATTACTTTACCCACAATAATCAATTTTTCAGACAACAAAATGGGTTAGCAATGGGTTCTCCACTTTCAGGTCTTCTTGCAGATATATACCTAAATAATTTCGAAAATTCATTCATTCTTACTAATAACAAACACAGGAGTAACATAATATTTTACGGCAGGTATGTTGATGATACCTTTTTAATATACAAAGGTACACAAAGACAAATTGATAATTTACATAATCATTTGAATAATATCAATAACAAAATGCGGTTCACGCTTGAAAGTGAAGAAAATGGTAAACTGAATTTTCTAGATTTGACTGTTGCTAAGGACAATAATAATAAAAAGTTGCAATTTGACATATATAGAAAACCCACAACGACTGACATTGTAATACATGCTAAGTCGTTTCATCCTTTATCACAAAAATTAGCTGCCTTCCACAGTATGATTTATAGACTTTTATCTTTGCCCCTCGGTGATAAAGAATACCGTGAGGAGTTAGACACCATTAAACACATTGCTGTCGCTAATGGTTATGATGTCAATATGGTGAATAACATCCTTCGAAAACATAAGAAAGGACATAGCAACATTATCGGACGTAAAACACGCGAAAATACAACACGCAAATATATTGCAACACCGTACACATACCTTATGCCACAGATCTTTGGGTCAATTTTTGGTAAAACCAGTAATATCAAGGTCACTTATAAGACCACTAATAGTATTATGAATAATCTTCGTGTCCGCAGAACCACCAGCCTTGAACACAAAACTGGTGTTTACAAATTGATATGTGACGATTGCGACGCTTTTTATGTGGGCCAGACAGGACGTGGTTTTTTAAAAAGATTTATAGAACATAGGCCGCCTACACATTTTCACAGTTTGGACAGTGTCAAGTCAAAATTTGCAGAACACCTCATTTCCGAAAATCATAGCTACACTAATTTTAAAACTAATTTGAAACCCCTTCACATATGTAAGAAAGGGCGATATTTGAACGCTCTTGAAGAATACGAAATTTATAAAGCACACAATCATATTGGTACCAAGCCGCATGTTTTAAATGATAAATTGGTCTTCAAATCAAATGTATTGTACAACACTGCCTTGCGCTACTGTCGTGGTGGGAGTGAGACATAAATTAGTGCGCGGTCGGTTTTCATATGATGTACATCGGTAACCTTCGTACTCGCTGTAAATATTATATTATTATGTTATATTACGTAATTTATATTGGATTTTAATATTTTTAAGTGTTTGACAAGTGTATCATATTTAAATGATACACAATTACTTTTAAATTCTGATGATGGGACAAGGGTCCCGAAACATGTAAATTTATAAAGACGCTGTTTCTGGAAAGCCGCAGACGGTAAGTTCCAATATATTTGATTCAACAACACGTGGCTTGGTACTAAACATTTGGGATTCATTCCTTTTAAACATGAAGTGGCAATTCGTCTTTCAAATCTCAAAAAAAAAAAAACCCCAAGAAAAGTACAAAATGTAGTGATGACAATTCTGATTTGTCCTTCATAAAGCGAACAGTGGGTGATTTTTATAGCACCAACAAAGTTCCTGCTATACAAAAAGCTTATAATAAAATAGAAGAAAGTAGGGTGGCGTTTAAGGGCAGCGAACGGATGTTAAATAGAATTTTAAAACAAATAGGATTAAAGTGACAGAAACCATGGAGAATAGAAGCCTTATTGTTGAAAAAATGGATATTAGGCTATCTCGAATTCTCATCTGCGTCCCATTATAAAAGTATGTATATATGATGTAACACACTCATTCACTGTGACCAGGTGGCTGCTACAAGTGGATAAACATAATATTTATGCTGCAACCCATAACAGTTTACTTTTTAAATGTGGTAACACACACACACACACAACGAGGTTGAAAAGCATCATGATTTATGTTTTCCTATTCGTCTTTCTTTCTGTTATCAGTGTTTCCAATTTAGAAGGCCCACCTTCCCAACAGACAGCTGATGACTCAACAGGTTTAATTGTCAATAAAAAACTAAATTGAATAATTCTCTACAATTATTTTCATAATCTATTTCCATATTTATGTGATGGGAAAGGTAGTACAAAAATGTTTTTGGAATGTAAGTAGTGCATAGTCCACATGACATCAGACACTGCCCTTTTACATTTGGCAGAAGCTCTACTATTTTTAGGATGTCTTGGAATTACACACAATAATAGTAATTTTTCTTTTGAAAAGACATTTTATACACAACAAAAGTAGAGCCATGATCACAAGTGAATCCATCAAATAATTTGATCCTGTATATAACTGTCGTGGAAAAGTTGTATAAACACTAACAATAACAATGATATAATAATTACAAATATACTACAAAAACTTGGTAGTTACAAATATTTTGTAAGAAAATATATACTAAACTCCTTTAAAAATTAAATATTTTATTGTTAAGACAAAACTTTATGAAGTTTAGTTTCCTGAAAGGGTAGTATATCCTGATGATAGTTTTTGAACAGTGAAATAGAGATGCACTGTGGAAAACACCCCACTGCGAGGCTAACAAAATTTTCATTCATTTCACACATCTTCAGAACAGTCTGATAGCATTCTCCAGTGCATGCTTTAGCAGGGGCATACATTATGTGTAGTCACTTCCGAAGCATATGGTTAAGACAAAAATATTTGTGCTACTCATTGACATTAGTTGTCAGTACAAAATGTACTGAAAACTTGAAATGGAGTTCTGTTTTCAAAATAAATCAATATGTGAGTAGACATAATTAGTAAAGTCAAAACGTAAATTAATTTCTAGTGAGAATATCAGAAGCATGCAAGTTTCATTGTGAAGCGACAGTGTAAGATGGAGAGAGTTATGTATGTGAATCAGACAGCAAACTGTAACTGCCTCTCTCTCTCTCTCTCTCTCTCTCTCTCTCTCTCTCTCTCTCTCTCTCTCTCTCTCTCTCTCTCTCTCTCTCTAGTCACTGATTAAGTGGGGGTAATTCTCTCATTACCTCTACACATCTCAGCATTCAAAATCAGTTGTCAGGTTTCTACAGACATTAACAGCTAAAAACAATGTTATAAAATGAACATGTACAACTAATGAAATGTAACTGCGAGAGCCATTTTTTAAGTAGGAACTGTTTTGCTACATAGCCAAGAAAACTTTATCGATAAACAAAATTATAAATGTAAACATAAACTACAACATTACTCTACTTTTCTACGTAGTCACAATTAAGATCCAAGCACTTGTTCAGATGTGGTATATTGGTTTATTTATAGCATCATCAAAGAAATCTACCACCTGTCTGTTCAACCAAGTAGTGACAGTTTGTTTCTTCAATTCATCGTCAGCCATTCACTTCTCCCCTAAAAATTCCTTCAGCTATAGGAAAAGATGAAATTCTGAAGGTCCACATCAGGACTATAAGGTGGATGATTACACTTTTTCCATCCAAATTAGTTCAGTGGCGCTGTTGTCCTTGCCGCAGTGTGTGGCTGAGTGTTGTCATACAGGAAGCAGATGTCACTTGAAAGCAGTCCACGGTGGAGGTTTTGAATGGCCCATTGAAGCTTAATGATTGTTTCACAAAACACTTCCACATTTATTGTCATTCCTTGTGGAAGGAAGTAAACCAAAAGGATGCCTTTCCGATCCCAGAAGACCGTAGCCATGATTTTTTTTTGGGCCGATAGAGTCTGCTTGGATTCTTGTGGTTTTGATGGTGATCAGGAATGATGCCATTCAGAGGATTGTCATTTGGTCTCTAGTGTATAGTGACAGATGCAGGTGTCATCTCCAGTCACAATACGGTTCAAAAATTTATTGCCATCCTTGTCATACCACTCCAAAAACGTCAAAGATTGGGTCATATGCTCTTTCTTGTGTTCTCCTGTCAGCATTTTTGGTGCCCATTGTGCTCAAATCTTTTTGTAATGAAGCTTCTCAGTAACAGTGACAAAAATTATAGATCATGATATGTGAAGAAATGACAGGTCTAACTCATAAATAGTGATTCCCTGTTTTCACAAATATAGTAGTCGACTTCTTTTATCAAACCTGCACTGATGACAGTAGGCCATCCACGCCGGTCCTCATCATGGACATTGGTCCTTCCTTACTTGAATAACCTACCACCACTTACGCACATTTACACTGTTCACGACACTGTCCCCATACACTTCTAAGAGCTGCCAAAGAATTTCAGCAGGATGAATAATTTTTTCATTCAAAAATTTAATCACAACACGCACTTCACCATCGGCAGGATTATCGATCAACATGGTGGTGAACAATGCCGCATAAGCAAACAACTAACGCATGCAGACACTTGAAACTTAGTGGCTGCATTGGGGGGTGGGGGCTGCTGACCTTACCATTACCGTCGCCATTGACCTGTGCGATCGAGATGCACAAACAGTTCTTACTTAAAAAATGAATCTCATATTTAGACGGAGTCTGGAATGAAATTAATTAATCAGTTATAAACTAACTTAAACAAAAAGTTTACTCACAAAAAATTAACTGTGAACTTACAGGTAGAGGAAATATGTGGGATTCAGAAGAGGGTTACTCACAAGGAGAGTCTGGAAATTCACAAATGGGGGTTGGACATAAAGGTGTTGGAACATTCCCCAATATCGATCTGGTGTGGATCTTACCTAGGAGAAAGATTGTACAATGGATGCTTTAAATTATTCTTTTTATTATACTCATATAATTAGTTTATTAACAATATATTATAACAAACACACCCTAAACCTAATCAGCTTGGTAAAATTTCTCTTCATATCTTTATCTTTCTTTCCAATGGATTAAGGATCCTAAATATAAAAATTTGTTACTCAATATATATAACTATATTATCATCTTCACATACATTACTCAGTTTGTAATTAACAATAAAAATGTATGTAGTATGAAGTAAATGATTATCAATCCCAACCTTTAAATGCACCTGTATTTGTACATGTAAAAGATGTTAACGTTCAAGATACTTCAGAAGAGTTGTCATTTCTGAATTAAAAAGTAAAAATTAGCTTATTATGACCTTATACGTGTCCACATAATTTGTTACAGCAGCACATGAAATTTAATTTTTGGGAAAACAGTAACAATAGTGAAATAGAAGTATTTTCAAAAATAATAATAAATTTCATACTATTACATTCTTTCAAGTTTAATATTCACAGTTAAATCAGACTAGATAAAAACAAAAACGTAATACAAAAAAACATTTTTAAGAAGGCTTTTTTACAATAATTAATAAGTAATATTTTTATCGATTATTTGATACAAGAAACTGATAGAATTTAAATTAACTAAACATTCAATGCCTGTCAGTTTACAATACACAAATAATATTTTCTGCTCCCTCCCCCACGTGCGCGCACGCGCGCGCGCGCGCGCGCGTGTGTGTGTGTGTGTGTGTGTGTCACTTCAAGATCTGAAACACGTCTTTTTTTCCTTTCATTACATAAACTATTATATTATTCAGTAGCACTAATAATACTAAAAAAGAAATTCTAAATACTCACAAGTAATGTAGAACATTTCCGCACTTGGCCAAGAGACAAAGCAATGTAAGCGAACATAATCAGATAACTAACAGCTATTGTTAATACATCTGATCGTGACTCTCTATCTAGTTCATCTTCTATGGACCTTTCAGAAGTAAAAGCGACATCCATGTAATCAGGCTTTTCATGTTGTGTCCAATTCTTCATAAAATTTATGAACCTTAAACAAACATGCAAAACACAGTCAAACTGCTTATACATAAGGACCCTGTGAAAAGTGGTATAAAAAAATCCTTAGTTGTAGTTCATTACAAAGTCACACTTTTCAGTCTGTCATGGTAAATAAAGAAGTTTTATAGTCTAAATTAATACTACAATTAACATAATATTAACACAATAGTATGAATTATGGAGTTGCAGTTTCCTTTCTTTGATTTTTTGTGTTTGGCACTGTCCTGTACATGATTGATTTAGTAATCTTTTCTGCTCTAACAAAAGTTTATATTACAAAATTGCATATCACTTTTTTTTATAATTTACTGTCACTTTCTACCATCTGGCACCCATGAAACTTGCAAGTAGTAACGGGGCAGAATGGATGATAGATTGTAATTTAATTGTGAATACGACGCAGTGTAGTTACCCACACAGGGCCTCAGTCTTTAACAATAGACATTCCGGTAGGGAATGCCCATCCAGAAAATCTGTCAACAAGCACTGTTAGCAGGTGCTTGGAATGTACACGATTGAGCGGATGCTGGCTCGCGCCTGTGAATAATCACGTACTCGGCTAGCAGATCAGTTACAGTGAATATACTATACATCGGGTGAACTAATTACTCTGTGATGTGATGCCCTTTTTAGCCAATCACAAAGCAAGCTGGTCAGCATGAAAGCGCCTTGGCCATCTTGGATTGAGCGTCTGTCGTCTCACAGCATCAGACCGTGCGGTCGTATAAAAACATTGCTCAAGCAAATTAGGGTCGGCCGACCAGTAAATCATCCTATTTTAAAGTAAAACAACAGTAAATCATGTAATAGTGATCCGTTCGTAGTCCTTCAGCCTTTCGACTGGTTTGTACCCTCCCCGCATATACCCGTGGTGCGTGTGGTACTGAGTCTCTCACAGGTATATGGGACCTACAGTTTAACGCCGGATCCGAACGGCATAGTTGGGGAAGGTTTATACTAAGCAGGATACCTCTCGCTGGTTTGCCATTGCCTTGTGAGGGGGAACGGTCGTATCTAAATCAGATGGCCCCCGGCGGGAATTGAATCCGCGCCGACAGCGTAGCAGCGCCACACGCTAGCCACTACGCCAAATAGTGATCCATCAGACGTAATTCACAAACATTAACAGTTTAACTTATTTTCGGAGTGTATTAAAGAAATCGGAAGTTACCAGTGATGGTGTAACCACGTGGAGACGGTGATAAAAGGATGAGTACATAATATAAGCAGTTGAACAGACAAAAAGATTTCAAATTTAACTGAATTCAACACCGAAACTAATTATAAAAGTTTAAATAGAAAGCACTTTATAATATAAAATGTATAATGAATGAATGAGAGTATGAGCAAACTGGGTTGCCTTCTAAAGTAGATATGAACTAGTTAAATAAGTAAATATAAGGTTACAAGAATTATTTTTAACTATATTTCAGAATCTGTTTTAAATAATGGCCAATAACGGACCATAATCAATTCGAAAGTAAGAATACAAAATGTAGAGAAAAGGTGATAAATTGTTGATGTGGTGGCTTAACAAGAATGACAGAGTAAAACGAAATAAAATAATGTTTTATATGAATTTATAAATATGTATTTGTTATTTGCATTGACCTGTTTTTCTCTGCCGAATACACTAGACGACACCTTGTTTAACTTGCATACGAACGTCAAGATTTAAATAGTACCACTCTCCCTTTTATCTAACACAATTATCTAATATTTGTATGTTAGATAAAATGTTACTTACCCGTGATATTACTTTACCTGGGCGCCAAAACAAATCCCAGATACAAATGACACGGTTTCAGCTTAGCTTACCGCATGGAGACACTCTTTCTCAGGATTCGTTCAGTGATTGTGGTTTTCAAGGGGAATCGTTACAAATAACACTTTAACATTTGCTTGATTATTTTAATTAACATTTTAATCAATTATTTTTAAACTTGATTATGCTACTGGTAGGACTTATTTCTACCCTAACACTTATAATTACTGAGTGAGTGTGAAAAGTAATGATTAAGACGTTCAAACGACCTATGGCTCTTATCTGGTTTAATTAAGAGATTGGTATCTCCCAAACCAGTGCTAAAGAACAGGTCTGCAATAATTTGCACGTCCAATACTACACCTCACTTTCCATTCAACACTCCTATACTATGTTAGAGCTAATCTTATAATTAAAATACATAGTGTGAACTGCTTAGTGTCTTTTAAAAATTGTGTATTGCTTTTATTATTTGTTTAGTGCTTATTTCATTGATCAATGAATCTATTTCTTACTGTTAGATGCGCTGACCGAAGATAGGAATCCGTAGAGGTCCTCCTTTGATGGTTTTGCACAGAAGAATTGATGTTGATCAATGCTGTAGAAGATGCCCTGGCAATTACAGATGCTGTAGCCTTCTGTCGCACAGGTCCTTCACGGCTGATGATTAATTAATTAATAATTTAATTAATTAACTTTGTTTTACGCAGCGAGAGTTGTTGAACAGTACTTGTTCATCTTCACTGCGGACTACTTCTTGAATTTGATCTTAATTACGCTTTTGCGTGATTGAAAAATTTCGGTACGTTATTTATACATGACTAGCGCGTTTAAGATCCGAACGAAGAGTGATGCTATCCCTCGCTTTGAGTTGGCGTCAGTTTTAAATACTGGATGCTGATTGGTTGTTCAAATAAATCATGCGTTTTTCCAGTTTTGACAATCTCGAACAGGTCGACGAAACACCCCTTGACAGGTTTGAAACTGCAAAGAATTTCTAGTTAAAATCGTACTTCCTGGGTTTGCAAATCGATTGATTACAGGTATTTGCAAACGTGTTTTCAAAGATCTGACCACAGAATATTATTGCTTAGGTCTTTATCTGTGTGTGTGTGAAAAACCTAATTCCTACGTAGCATAATTCTCTCGTTATTCCTTTTGGCGTACGTCTTCCGTATAACTTCTTCAATTGTTAATTATATTAACTGAGATTGCGGCTACTTATAAAGCTTCACTTGCTGAATACAATGCTGTTTTCAGAATTGCCGTATATTTATTAGTTTTTGAGTTATCACAGGTTGAACTGATAATTTGTATTGAGTAAAATTTCATGTTCGTACCGGTATCTGATGTCGCTGTGACGAGGTTAGAGTGCGATGGCTGCGATTGTACGCTCTCTCTCTTGCTTACGCTGCTATACTCCCTCCGTCAGACACTTTCATATAACGCTCAGATAGGACGCTAATATGAATCATTATAATAGATTTACATTTGACGTCCAAATAAAGGTAAGGCAACGCAAATTTTAATACTTTTAATCATTTAATCACTGAGTTGTACTTCAAATGACGCCCAAAATAGGGACGAATTTAAATATTTTAATTAATACTTCACGTGTAGTACTTCAAAGTCTACGTTTTTTGCACATCTACATATACAGTCAAAAGTATAGATGTGACACAAAAATTATGAAAAATTTTGTAAACAAATTTGCAAAAGAAATTTTTAAGACTAAACATCAAAACAATTCACTAATATTAGACAGTAAGTTTTTATATGATATTATTTAATATTATACAAAAATAATATTATAATATGTTTTCATGTTATTAGGAAAATTAAAAACTGGCTATTAACATTGACTATAAGTAAAACAAGTATTGAAAAAATAGTAGGCCTACATACTTCTATTTCTCAAAGCTCATGCAATACACAACTCAAAATACGACAATATTGGACTGCCACTGAGTAACAAAACTCATTTTTAAACACAAGTCAATTTTTAACCCTGCCCCACCATGTCCTTAAAAACCAAAGAGTTCTACTCAATTAATGACAGGCATAAAAGATGTAACTTTTGGAAAAAAAATGTTTAAAGTGAAGAGTAATGCAAAAATGTATTTTTTACAAGTTTGGTTTCATGAGACTGATTTTTGCAATCTTGTTGCACAAGAACAATTTATTTGGGGGTATTGGTGTGCATTTACTTTGCGCCTACTGAAATTATAGGAATCAAAAAGTGCAGTTTTGGCACATTCAACAGTTTCATAAAATACATTTTTCTAAATTTCTTTTTTTTTGCAGATTCATACGTACAAGGATGTATATAGTACAAGGATCATCTGGAAAGTAATACCCGTTTCACCATAGAGAGCACAAAGTGGATCCTTGCATGTCTATTCCTGTTCAGTCATTCTCACTGTTATGTCTAATTAGTCTGTGTAAAGTTTAACTGCATTCCTATCCGTTTCATTGATTCTGTGCATGTATGAAATGTTAAAAAAAAGAGAACCCCGCTGTATGGGAAATGAAACTGTGATTTGATACTTTCATGCAAAAAATATACGACCGTGCAAGATTTAGCATTATATCAATGATGTTTATGGTGATATGATGGATGAAACATCAGTACAGCAATAGTGTCACAATTTTAATGAAAAGAGAGAGAACGTCCTTGATGAAGAACGAGCAGGTTGTCCTTCCGTCATTGCACATGATTTGCTGCATCGAGTTGATGAATTATCAAAAAGGATCGGCGTGTCACACCCAGTGAAGCTAGTGAAAATTTTTCATTTGTTTCTCACACTGTTTCACCTGAAGTACTATAAAAATTTTTACGAGGTGGATTCTGCGTAGTTTTAGTGATGAACACAAACAAAAATATAGGGGTGCTGCATTGTCTTTTTTAGACCATTACTTGAAGGAGGGAGATGAATTCCTGACACGCATTGTAACATGAGACAAAACATGGCTTTCGTATGTTACACCAGAGAGTAAACGTCAGTCTTTGGAATGACATCACCCTCGTTCACCATCAAACCAAAAAAATTCAGGCAGGCGTCCTCAACTCGAAAGGTTATGGCTACTGTTTTCTGGGACCAAAAAAGCCCACTTCTTGTTGACTTTCTGTCCCATGGAGCCAGAATAAATGCTGACACATATTGCAAAACATTATAAAAATTGCAGCAGGCCATTCAAGATTGCAGAAGGGGCCTGTGGCATTTTGTTTCTTCATGACAATGCACGGCCTCATGTTACAGCTGCAACAAAAGATTTGCTGGCAAAATTTAAGTGCGTGGGAAGTTTTTGAACGTCCAGTCTACAGCCCCAACCCTTGCCCCCAATGGCTATCATCTGTTTTGCAAACTTAAGGAATTTTTGGCAGGAATATGTTTTGTGAGTGAAGAAGAATTACAGAAAGTATCTTTCAAAAATATTTGTCGTTTTTTAATTATAAAAAGGATATTATTTTCCAGACAACCCTCATATAAATACGAATAACATGGTTTTTGTACATTTTAAGGGTTCATGGCTATGCAAGCCTGTGATATTCATAGAAATATAAAAATCAGTTTTTGCAAGTTTTGTGGCTGCCAGGGAAATGTCAGGCATCGTCAACATTTTTCTCAGCATCTCATAACCATACAGATCCTAATATTCATAGACCACATAACACATATACAAGTAATATTTATACTGATATATTGATAATGTAATAGAAACTCGATTTAGTGACATAAACAGCTGATGCAACAGTTCTTAACTCATACCCTAACAATGTTAGAAAAGTCACAGCAAAATCCAGAATATTACTTCGGACAAAATATCAAATATTTCTGTAATATCAAATATATGAAATACTTTGGAAAGCAACATACTCATGAAATTTCAGTGAATTCTGCAAAGGTGCAAAGCATTAAATATAGTTTCCAACACTTCCATACACAAAAGAACAACTATTCAGTCCTTTAAAAACATTCATACAAAAATTAATTCACAAAATTCCAGGATCCCTAGTTATACATAGATATTACAGGCTGCTGATATCATTCTATGACATGAAGCTATTAAAAAATATGGTCATATGCATATATGTGCATGTCAACAAATGTGTTCACATATAAACTGTTTTTATAATTTACTCTTTCATATACTGAAGTTACAACTGTTGTGAATTCACTCCATCAAGGCTCAAAATATAACTTTATTTTAATGATAATAGACAAAATATGTATTAATTTTCATCATTAACATTTACTGAAATTTTATTAACAATCATTTTTATTGATACATGAACGTAAATCATCATCATTATTATCGCTATCATTATTATTATTATTATTAATCAGTTATTATTAACATTAATAATATATTCACTGACATTTTATTGTTAATATTTTTATTTAATTATTAGCATTCTTTAATACATGGTTTGCAATAATTTCAACCGATGTTGTTAATCTCTAACAATACCATAACTGCTGTTGGCTAGAATAATACTAACTAGGTATTCACTGCACAACAGTAAGTAATACATACTTTTCTTCCCACTCCATGGCTGGCTCCACTTTGCTTTTATTGTAGTAATTGTTAACTAAAAATGTTAAAATTACTGTTGTTGCCTTTTCATAGGACACATGTTTTGACAAAGTCTCTCCAGGCTTTATAAACCCACCCAGTGCTATAGCAGGATCCACTGGTCCACCATATGATGCCAAACACAACGGGCTATAAGGATTCCTGTAAAATATAATATATTTTAATATAACATAGTTTCACATTTCTCACACAACACAATGAACTCAAAACAGATTGAAACATACAGTGAAACACAATTTTCTCGTTAACCATGTCACCTCATTAATCTGTCCTACATAACTGTGAGATCTATAAACTGACAAACCTATTAGTAGGACACAGATGTCTACAAAGAATACTGCATGTTTTCTGGACAGAATAGCTCACCAACATGGAACTCTGAACAAGAATAAACCAGAAATTCATAGAAGAAAATGGAGCTGACTGGGTCAACCCTCAGGAAACTGGTGGACAAGCCACTGAATAAAACCAATAAGGTTGTCATGGCAGAGGATTACCAAGAATCACATGGAAAAGAACAATTCTTGAGGAGGCAAAGATGCTGAAAAATCGTGAGGAGAAACTGAACAAACCAACAACGACCAAATCAGATGCAGACTTGCAGACTCCCTACGTTCTGTGATTGAATATAATATATAACTTTGGATGTCTCTTCTTTGAAATACTAATTCAAAAAATAATAATGGTTATTTTTTACTCAGTGTAAATCTTCTGTTTATAATATCCAACTGTAATAATTAACACAATAAAATATCTTTAAAAAACTGTCAAAATATGCAGGTTAATTGAAAAGTTTGCAGAGAAACTATGTATAGTTTAGCAGTAGAACTAAAATTTTTGTTGTGTTACAAGACTCATATTTCATGTAAACAATTGTTAATTTCCAAATCCACCTGTTAATTTATTCATTGTTTACCAGCTGTTCAAAATTTATATGTCACATGTTTTGAAAAATGAACAAATTCAAACATAGTGCTGAGATTGAATTCTTTATTAAAAATGGTCTAACACCAATGGAAATTCACAACAAAGTGGTGTGTTAGGAGATGCTGCACATTAAAAAAAGATGGTTTTAAAGTGGGCATTTGGATTTAAATGTGGCCATGAGAGCAATGAAGATGATCCCTGTAGTGGATACTAAAAAAATTCAATAGCCGAAAGGCAGCACCCACCTCACACATAATTCTTTCATACCACATTCTCGAATTAAAATATAATAATGCAAATGTTTACATGAGATGCCTATTATCTCAGCAATGTCATTTACTCTCAATCACCACTCTTGCAACATCATGAATGAAATTTTTAAAATGTTTTTGGGCGTCATCTTCAAACAACATGTAACATGTAACATGAATATATTAGTGCACAATTAAATAAGACTACTCTATTATTCAATGATCCGTTGTGTGTGTGTGTGTGTGTGTGAGACCTTGGACCCAAGAACAAAGAAAGTGTGGGCATGCAGTTTGGACTTTCTAATCTTACTCATCTGTATGAAAACTGTAAAGTAACTATTAGTAATTAGTAATGTCTTTTGCAAACAGGAGTTATTTAAAGTAAACAAATCATGCAGTTTGGGCTTTTATTCTTGATTTTTGTTGTTTTTTTTTGTGGGGGGGGTACTTTGATTGGAAGAATGCTACACGCCATCTAGTGGAACATGAAACTTCTAAAAACCAACTGAATTCTGTAATTGATTTTGCCAGATGATCAAAAGATGTAGGACGTATTGCTAAAGAACTTTTGTGGCAAGCTGAAGATGTAGCGAGGTACTGGCAGGAAGTCCTGAAAAGATTGACAAGTGTCATAATTTTCATTAGTGAAAGAGGATTAGCAATTCGGGGCAAAAATGAGACTCTAGGGTCACTAAGAAATGGAAATTACTTAGAATTACTAGAACTAATAGCAGAGTATGACGACTTCTTAGGTGATCATATTAAGAACCATGGGAATTGTGGACATGGTCAAACAAACTACCTTTCATTGTCAAATTGTGAGGAAGTTGTGGAACACTAATTGGCATACGAGTTTTCAATGAAATATTATATCGCACCAAAAAGTTGTTAATACTATTCTGTATCACTGGACTCCAACCCCAGTGACGGGTCATGTTGACCAGCTTACTTTGATTTTCATCTATTTAGAGAACTACACTCCGGTTGAGATATTTGTAATGTTCATGCCTAACCAGGGCCACAAAGCTAAGGAAATGATTAAGTTTATGAATGAGAATGGCACAGACATCAAACCACATTTCTTCAATGAGTGGCAAGTACAATAGCATCCAAACGTTGGTGCTAGCAGAAAATAATTTAGCACCAACATGGGTACCTTGCACTGCACATTCACTTAATCTAGAGGGACAGACTGCTGCTGAGTAGTATTGCATGAATGCTGTAATGTTTGGAAGAGCTTTATGTCTATTTCATGAGCTCAACACGTAGATACCAAGTACTAACCGAAAGTTTGAAAAAGACTGATCATGGTAAACCCATTCTAGTGCGGAAGAGGATCACCACAACACGTTGGTCATGTGTCCTGATGCCATGAAAACTCTAATACAAGGGTATAAGGAGATAAAAGATGCACTATTTGAAATCTCAGACTCAGAAGACAATGAAAATTCCCATTCCACTGCTCTAAGTTTGGATAAAAAACTGCCTAAGTTGGAAACACAGTTCTACACATCATTTTGGGTTGATATCTTAGAACAAGTTAACAAAATTAATATAACTCTGCAGAACCCTAGACTAGACGTAAATACACCCGTTCCAGTACTCACATAATTGAAAATCTTCATAGAAACGAAACGGGATAGCTTTGAAGAATATGAGATGAAGAGGCAGAATTATCTGGTTGTACTCAATATGCAACAAAGACACAGCACAAGCGCAAAATAAACGTTTGTTTGGCACTTTTTGATACTAGCCAGGCACCAGAAACTGAACTGACACCCTCAGAAAGGTTCTGAAGTTGGAGGAGTTTCCTTCCCGTTATAGACCAATTTGTGTTGTTATTGAGGCAGAGGCTAGAAGCATACAAATTAGTTGATACTGGTTTTGGGTTTCTTTGTAAATTAAACAGCATTATGTAACAGTACATAAAGGCCCCATACTTTAATTATGGGATCTGAGGTTATTTTTTCAATGTTATATTGTATAATTATTAACTGCAGAATGGTTAGGTCCATTGTCCTTATATACAAAGGAACAGTGCAGATTCGGTGAGATGAGTACCATGCCGAGGTCACTGTTGGACGAGCGAAAGCCGGTCGAGGAAATGGCGGTGTATATGACGACAGATTATAAATATTCATTGTGATTGGTTCATGAAGCTGTTTCGTCATAACAAAAGACAATGACGCATAAAACACAACGCATGTAACTAGGCGTTGTCCCATCGAACAAAGCCTGATGATGTAAAATGCACACACACAAGCACAATTTTGCATATTCCTCTGTCTCAGTTCAACGCAGTAATCCAAAGGGTCAGCAGCGATGTATCGCTGTCTGGGCAGTTTTGCAACAAAAGTTTAAATTTACTAGAAACTAAAACAAAATGTGATAGTGGAGCAGTAGAGGGCTCAAGTTTTTTTATTAACAGTAACACTAAAAAATGTAAAATCAGTGCACAACGTATAAAACAAGAACCATGAGGCGAACACCGGCCATACCTTGGAAGAACAGCCAACTTCAGCGAGGGATCAACTCCAACCACATTTAGAGAAGTTGAAACATTATCACCTTTTATTTTATTAAGAATGAGCTCATTTATCGATATTAACAAAATTTGATCAATGTATTTACAATGGGGCGAATGAATGCGAGTGCGAATGAGTGAACGCATGGCCATGATCACATATGCAAACACCATTGGTTTGTGTAGTTGTTAGGATAAGATTCATTATATAATTAGAGCTGCAGCCAAAAGTCAAAATTTTATAAAAGAGTAACAAGATTCACAATAGTGGAAATAATATGACTGAATAGAGTTTGAATAAAATTAACCACCATTTTGTTTTGTACCATTGGGCGTGACGCTATTTTGAGGCATTGTTAATTATATATGTTTATTTTGTTTCAACTATTAAAATCCAATAATTACACTCAGTGAACTACCAGTGTTCTTATTTCTATCAACCTTTTTTGAATCTGAATCTCGCCGAGAATGAACCCTGGCCCCCTTAGAGAGAGATTTATAAGAGAATGAAAAGCACGTGCTCTCACATATTTAAATTTGGTAAGTACATGTGTTTACCTTATAACGATCATATTTATATGTACATAAAGATAAAATTTGTGTGTATAAGTGTGAGTTTGTTAACAAATGGCCCCCGAACTACGGACATTATATAAAGCCACTTTATATAAAACATAGACCAGATTTAGAAACAAAGAAGGTGATAGAACGGGGCATAACCTAGTACACGAGAGGTTCTGTTGACAAAACATAGTAAGTAGTAATTGTGTAACTAATTACAAGTAGAACTAAATAGTCATCCAAATAGTTAAATTACCAAAATGGCAGAAAGTAATAACAGCTTAGAAATGGATAATACAGATACAGAATCTATTTTATTAGAAAGAAATGCCAGCTCAACACCCAAAACAATTGAAAATAAAATCTCGTTGGAAGATTTATTTACATTAATTAGTGACAAATTTGAACAACAGAATCTTAAATTCGAGGACAAATTTAACCAAATGAATAGTACGTTTAATGTAAAGTTAGACAGTTTCGAGAATGAGCTCAAGAAACAAAATAACTTACAAAACGTAAAATTAGATCAATTAGAGGAGAAATTAGAAACATCAAAAAATGAAATACAGAGACAAAATTGTAATATTGACAAGGTAGACAAGTTAGAGATAAACAAAGATGACAAGGTAAGTGGGGTAGAAAATTATGATAATATAAATAAAAGTATGATATTGGAAAATGATTATGTAAACAGGGGTAGTAATAATGAGGTTTTATGGGGAATAGAATATAATAATGATGGAATGATAATGTGTGTTAAAGGGTTAAAGAGAGTGTGTAGATAGAGAATAATTGTAAAAGAATTGCAGGGGTTAGATTTTTCCCTTAATGGTGTATTTGGGGGTGATATACATGTTTTTAGGAAGGACGAGAGTGCCTTCGATGTAGATTTGGGAGACAAAAGGTCTGAAAATAGTTGTCCCTGGATTTTTTGTGCACCTGATAGGTGGTGCGAGAATAAAGTTGTAGTGTCCCCTGCATATATTGAGAGAGAGAGTGTGATTTGGGGTTACGATGGGAGATATTGTGAAAGAGAGTTGTGTGATAATTGGGAGATGGAGTTATATAGAGTAAATAGAAATTATGAAGAACTGGTAGAAAGGTTAGGTGGAGAGAGAAGTGATAAATATAATAAATACTTACCTTGGGTTGAAGCTGATATAGCAGCAGTGGGAGATGATGTTGATAAAGATGATTTTATAACTTACCTGATTGTAACAGACTATACCAAAGTCGACATGACCATACTCGATCGTGACAAATTATATGACATAGTAATATGGAATAAGCTTATTAATTCAAATAGTATTGTGGAAATATATGAAGAATTAGATAAGTATTATATTGATAGTAATAATATAACACATTCAATATTAAACCATGTATATAGTTTTAAGATAAGACTATTATTTGACAATGGAGGCTAATTATTCTAATTGTGTTTATGAACATTTAATTATGTGAACAGTGTTTTTTAAGATGGACTGTTTATGACTGATTTATGGTATATGATTAAATGATAATTTTGGATTGTATATTTTTGTGTATTAATGGCAATGTATTTGTGTATTCTTGTAGTTGTGTATTTTATGTATTTTATTTTATGTAAACATGTATTGTAGAATTTTAAATAACTGAAGAAAGTTTAAATGATATTATGAGATTCAGAGTCTAATGGTTAGTAAATGATTATATATTTGGATATTGAGTTGTTTTAGGATTGTAAGATAAGTGATGAATTTTCTAGTGGTATATTAAGGTGAAATGTTGTAAAAGAGTTTGGGTAATAATGATAAATAAGGGCATTGGAGTTAGTTAAATAGAGTTAATGGGAGTTAGTGAAAATAAAGTGTTGAGATACTGATAATATATAAAGAGGTGTTAGATTTTAGGGACACAGTAGTTAGTGATTATATGTAGAGTTGAGTAATGTGAATGGTATATATATATTTGTTGATGGTGATATTTTGTAATAAGGGTATTGGTGTAGGGAGTCTGCAACGAAAGGTGTTGGGACAGGAAGGGACCGTTGTGTGCCGGAAAGGGTTATCTGAAAGGGTCAGGAACCAATGAAGGAATGAGCAAAGATAGGGAACACACATACTAGTACAAAAAATGAGCGGTGCCAGAGGTTTTAAATGGGATTAGTGAAGGGGGTTATTATAGAGATATTGGTGTCATATTATGTTAATGGTTAGAAGCGGTTGTTAGTAGAAAAAAAGGAAGGTGAGTAAGGTTAGGTTGACAAATGCCAAAATAAGATAGAGAGAATAGTGAATAATAGAGAGTCACCCAAACTGATAAGGATAGAAGGGTTAGAAAAAGAAATTCATGGTAGGAAGGTAAATGTAACTGAAAGATAATGATAAATTTGAAATTGTTTTATAGAATCTGATATAAATAAATGTTAAATAACTAAAAGTTAATAGAGAATTGTTGATAGTAATGATGTTTTGGTACAAGTCATGTAAATGTAAATTGTTTAGTGTAAATGTAACAATGTTAATGTGTAATGTTTAATGTTTTATGATGTTTTATTGTTACTGGTAACGACGGTAACAAATGTTGAGAGATAGTAAATTTTAAATGTTGAAAGTATAAAGGTACCAATGGTGTTGAGCAAAATATAGCATGATATCAGATGCAAAAGATATAAATTGATTATAAGGTGAGTAATAAAATTTGAATAATAAACTTGTCTGCCATAGTAGTCGTAGGTTGAATTTGATAGTAATAGATAGGTGAAGGTGTTTTGGGGAATATTAAAGAATTGTTTATGTATTGTGTTATTTGTAGGTATATATATATTTTTCTCTTACAATGAAGAGATTGAGTTTGGTGGTAGTAAAAATCAGTATATGTTGAAGTCTTGTTGTTGTTATGTTGAAACTTTTTAAATTGGAACAAACCAATGCCCAGACACAAACCAATGCATCTAAAGGGAAACATATCAGTTGCAGATATGGAAGTATATTAGACCACTATTTTAAATTTTTGTATTCAATGTTTCAGAGTTTTGTGGTGTTGTGACCGCGGTCCTGGGCTGGCTGGAGCGTCAGAACAGGAGCGTAGAGTGCCTCATGGCCTTATGGTGTAGGGATCTCTCCGGAGAAGTCCAGTAAGGTCAGAGGGTGCGATCAGCATCATTGGACCAAGGGTAAGTGATGATAATTTTGATATAAGAACATTACAGGGGGTTGTGGTGACATATCTAGGCCGATCCTTTTAGAACCATGTAAAAGAGTCAATGAAAGTTTTTGTGTCTCGACACAAAATCTTTCATTGAGGGGGTTTGTAACAGTACATAAAGGCCCCATACTTTAATTATGGGATCTGAGGTTATTTTTCCAATGTTTTATTGTATAATTATTAACTGCAGAATGGTTAGGTCCATTGTCCTTATATACGAAGGAACAGCACAGATTTGGTGAGATGAGTACCATGCCGAGGTCACCGTTGGACGAGCGAAAGCCGGTCGAGGAAATGGCGGTGTATATGACGACAGATTATAAATATTCATTGTGATTGGTTCATGAAGCTGTTGCGTCATAACAAAAGACAATGACGCATAAAACACAACGCATGTAACTAGGCGTTGTCCCATCGAACAAAGCCTGATGACGTAAAATGCACACACACAAGCACAATTTTGCATATTCCTCTGTCTCAGTTCAACGCAGTAATCCAAAGGGTCAGCAGCGATGTATCGCTGTCTGGGCAGTTTTGCAACAAAAGTTTAAATTTACTAGAAACTAAAACAAAATGTGATAGTGGAGCAGTAGAGGGCTCAAGTTTTTTTTATTAACAGTAACACTAAAAAATGTAAAATCAGTGCACAACGTATAAAACAAGAACCATGAGGCGAACACCGGCCATACCTTGGAAGAACAGCCAACTTCAGCAAGGGATCAACTCCAACCACATTTAGAGAAGTTGAAACATTATCACCTTTTATTTTATTAAGAATGAGCTCATTTATCGATATTAACAAAATTTGATCAATGTATTTACAATGGGGCGAATGAATGCGAGTGCGAATGAGTGAACGCATGGCCATGATCACATATGCAAACAGCATTGGTTTGTGTAGTTGTTAGGATAAGATTCATTATATAATTAGAGCTGCAGCCAAAAGTCAAAATTTTATAAAAGAGTAACAAGATTCACAATAGTGGAAATAATATGACTGAATAGAGTTTGAATAAAATTAACCACCATTTTGTTTTGTACCATTGGGCGTGACGCTATTTTGAGGCATTGTTAATTATATATGTTTATTTTGTTTCAACTATTAAAATCCAATAATTACACTCAGTGAACTACCAGTGTTCTTATTTCTATCAACCTTTTTTGAATCTGAATCTCGCCGAGAATGAACCCTGGCCCCCTTAGAGAGAGATTTATAAGAGAATGAAAAGCACGTGCTCTCACATATTTAAATTTGGTAAGTACATGTGTTTACCTTATAACGATCATATTTATATGTACATAAAGATAAAATTTGTGTGTATAAGTGTGAGTTTGTTAACAAATGGCCCCCGAACTACGGACATTATATAAAGCCACTTTATATAAAACATAGACCAGATTTAGAAACAAAGAAGGTGATAGAACGGGGCATAACCTAGTACACGAGAGGTTCTGTTGACAAAACATAGTAAGTAGTAATTGTGTAACTAATTACAAGTAGAACTAAATAGTCATCCAAATAGTTAAATTACCAAAATGGCAGAAAGTAATAATAGCTTAGAAATGGATAATACAGATACAGAATCTATTTTATTAGAAAGAAATGCCAGCTCAACACCCAAAACAATTGAAAATAAAATCTCGTTGGAAGATTTATTTACATTAATTAGTGACAAATTTGAACAACAGAATCTTAAATTCGAGGACAAATTTAACCAAATGAATAGTACGTTTAATGTAAAGTTAGACAGTTTCGAGAATGAGCTCAAGAAACAAAATAACTTACAAAACGTAAAATTAGATCAATTAGAGGAGAAATTAGAAAAATCAAAAAATGAAATACAGAGACAAAATTGTAATATTGACAAGGTAGACAAGTTAGAGATAAACAAAGATGACAAGGTAAGTGGGGTAGAAAATTATGATAATATAAATAAAAGTATGATATTGGAAAATGATTATGTAAACAGGGGTAGTAATAATGAGGTTTTATGGGGAATAGAATATAATAATGATGGAATGATAATGTGTGTTAAAGGGTTAAAGAGAGTGTGTAGATAGAGAATAATTGTAAAAGAATTGCAGGGGTTAGATTTTTCCCTTAATGGTGTATTTGGGGGTGATATACATGTTTTTAGGAAGGACGAGAGTGCCTTCGATGTAGATTTGGGAGACAAAAGGTCTGAAAATAGCTGTCCCTGGATTTTTTGTGCACCTGATAGGTGGTGCGAGAATAAAGTTGTAGTGTCCCCTGCATATATTGAGAGAGAGAGTGTGATTTGGGGTTACGATGGGAGATATTGTGAAAGAGAGTTGTGTGATAATTGGGAGATGGAGTTATATAGAGTAAATAGAAATTATGAAGAATTGGTAGAAAGCTTAGGTGGAGAGAGAAGTGATAAATATAATAAATACTTACCTTGGGTTGAAGCTGATATAGCAGCAGTGGGAGATGATGTTGATAAAGATGATTTTATAACTTACCTGATTGTAACAGACTATACCAAAGGCGACATGACCATACTTGATCGTGACAAATTATATGACATAGTAATATGGAATAAGCATATTAATTCAAATAGTATTGTGGAAATATATGAAGAATTAGATAAGTATTATATTGATAGTAATAATATAACACATTCAATATTAAACCATGTATATAGTTTTAAGATAAGACTATTATTTGACAATGGAGGCTAATTATTCTAATTGTGTTTATGAACATTTAATTATGTGAACAGTGTTTTTTAAGATGGACTGTTTATGACTGATTTATGGTAAATGATTAAATGATAATTTTGGATTGTATATTTTTGTGTATTAATGGCAATGTATTTGTGTATTCTTGTAGTTGTGTATTTTATGTATTTTTTTATGTAAACATGTATTGTAGAATTTTAAATAACTGAAGAAAGTTTAAATGATATTATGAGATTCAGAGTCTAATGGTTAGTAAATGATTATATATTTGGATATTGAGTTGTTTTAGGATTGTAAGATAAGTGATGAATTTTCTAGTGGTATATTAAGGTGAAATGTTGTAAAAGAGTTTGGGTAATAATGATAAATAAGGGCATTGGAGTTAGTTAAATAGAGTTAATGGGAGTTAGTGAAAATAAAGTGTTGAGATACTGATAATATATAAAGAGGTGTTAGATTTTAGGGACACAGTAGTTAGTGATTATATGTAGAGTTGAGTAATGTGAATGGTATATATATATTTGTTGATGGTGTAGGGAGTCTGCAACGAAAGGTGTTGGGACAGGAAGGGACCGTTGTGTGCCGGAAAGGGTTATCTGAAAGGGTCAGGAACCAATGAAGGAATGAGCAAAGATAGGGAACACACATACTAGTACAAAAAATGAGCGGTGCCAGAGGTTTTAAATGGGATTAGTGAAGGGGGTTATTATAGAGATATTGGTGTCATATTATGTTAATGGTTAGAAGCGGTTGTTAGTAGAAAAAAAGGAAGGTGAGTAAGGTTAGGTTGACAAATGCCAAAATAAGATAGAGAGAATAGTGAATAATAGAGAGTCACCCAAACTGATAAGGATAGAAGGGTTAGAAAAAGAAATTCATGGTAGGAAGGTAAATGTAACTGAAAGATAATGATAAATTTGAAATTGTTTTATAGAATCTGATATAAATAAATGTTAAATAACTAAAAGTTAATAGAGAATTGTTGATAGTAATGATGTGATAAAGTTTTGGTACAAGTCATGTAAATGTAAATTGTTTAGTGTAAATGTAACAATGTTAATGTGTAATGTTTAATGTTTTATGATGTTTTATTGTTACTGGTAACGACGGTAACAAATGTTGAGAGATAGTAAATTTTAAATGTTGAAAGTATAAAGGTACCAATGGTGTTGAGCAAAATATAGCATGATATCAGATGCAAAAGATATAAATTGATTATAAGGTGAGTAATAAAATTTGAATAATAAACTTGTCTGCCATAGTAGTCGTAGGTTGAATTTGATAGTAATAGATAGGTGAAGGTGTTTTGGGGAATATTAAAGAATTGTTTATGTATTGTGTTATTTGTAGGTATATATATATTTTTCTCTTACAATGAAGAGATTGAGTTTGGTGGTAGTAAAAATCAGTATATGTTGAAGTCTTGTTGTTGTTATGTTGAAACTTTTTAAATTGGAACAAACCAATGCCCAGACACAAACCAATGCATCTAAAGGGAAACATATCAGTTGCAGATATGGAAGTATATTAGACCACTATTTTAAATTTTTGTATTCAATGTTTCAGAGTTTTGTGGTGTTGTGACCGCGGTCCTGGGCTGGCTGGAGCGTCAGAACAGGAGCGTAGAGTGCCTCATGGCCTTATGGTGTAGGGATCTCTCCGGAGAAGTCCAGTAAGGTCAGAGGGTGCGATCAGCATCATTGGACCAAGGGTAAGTGATGATAATTTTGATATAAGAACATTACAGGGGGTTGTGGTGACATATCTAGGCCGATCCTTTTAGAACCATGTAAAAGAGTCAATGAAAGTTTTTGTGTCTCGACACAAAATCTTTCATTGAGGGGGTTTGTAACAGTACATAAAGGCCCCATACTTTAATTATGGGATCTGAGGTTATTTTTCCAATGTTTTATTGTATAATTATTAACTGCAGAATGGTTAGGTCCATTGTCCTTATATACGAAGGAACAGCACAGATTTGGTGAGATGAGTACCATGCCGAGGTCACCGTTGGACGAGCGAAAGCCGGTCGAGGAAATGGCGGTGTATATGACGACAGATTATAAATATTCATTGTGATTGGTTCATGAAGCTGTTGCGTCATAACAAAAGACAATGACGCATAAAACACAACGCATGTAACTAGGCGTTGTCCCATCGAACAAAGCCTGATGACGTAAAATGCACACACACAAGCACAATTTTGCATATTCCTCTGTCTCAGTTCAACGCAGTAATCCAAAGGGTCAGCAGCGATGTATCGCTGTCTGGGCAGTTTTGCAACAAAAGTTTAAATTTACTAGAAACTAAAACAAAATGTGATAGTGGAGCAGTAGAGGGCTCAAGTTTTTTTTATTAACAGTAACACTAAAAAATGTAAAATCAGTGCACAACGTATAAAACAAGAACCATGAGGCGAACACCGGCCATACCTTGGAAGAACAGCCAACTTCAGCAAGGGATCAACTCCAACCACATTTAGAGAAGTTGAAACATTATCACCTTTTATTTTATTAAGAATGAGCTCATTTATCGATATTAACAAAATTTGATCAATGTATTTACAATGGGGCGAATGAATGCGAGTGCGAATGAGTGAACGCATGGCCATGATCACATATGCAAACAGCATTGGTTTGTGTAGTTGTTAGGATAAGATTCATTATATAATTAGAGCTGCAGCCAAAAGTCAAAATTTTATAAAAGAGTAACAAGATTCACAATAGTGGAAATAATATGACTGAATAGAGTTTGAATAAAATTAACCACCATTTTGTTTTGTACCATTGGGCGTGACGCTATTTTGAGGCATTGTTAATTATATATGTTTATTTTGTTTCAACTATTAAAATCCAATAATTACACTCAGTGAACTACCAGTGTTCTTATTTCTATCAACCTTTTTTGAATCTGAATCTCGCCGAGAATGAACCCTGGCCCCCTTAGAGAGAGATTTATAAGAGAATGAAAAGCACGTGCTCTCACATATTTAAATTTGGTAAGTACATGTGTTTACCTTATAACGATCATATTTATATGTACATAAAGATAAAATTTGTGTGTATAAGTGTGAGTTTGTTAACAAATGGCCCCCGAACTACGGACATTATATAAAGCCACTTTATATAAAACATAGACCAGATTTAGAAACAAAGAAGGTGATAGAACGGGGCATAACCTAGTACACGAGAGGTTCTGTTGACAAAACATAGTAAGTAGTAATTGTGTAACTAATTACAAGTAGAACTAAATAGTCATCCAAATAGTTAAATTACCAAAATGGCAGAAAGTAATAATAGCTTAGAAATGGATAATACAGATACAGAATCTATTTTATTAGAAAGAAATGCCAGCTCAACACCCAAAACAATTGAAAATAAAATCTCGTTGGAAGATTTATTTACATTAATTAGTGACAAATTTGAACAACAGAATCTTAAATTCGAGGACAAATTTAACCAAATGAATAGTACGTTTAATGTAAAGTTAGACAGTTTCGAGAATGAGCTCAAGAAACAAAATAACTTACAAAACGTAAAATTAGATCAATTAGAGGAGAAATTAGAAAAATCAAAAAATGAAATACAGAGACAAAATTGTAATATTGACAAGGTAGACAAGTTAGAGATAAACAAAGATGACAAGGTAAGTGGGGTAGAAAATTATGATAATATAAATAAAAGTATGATATTGGAAAATGATTATGTAAACAGGGGTAGTAATAATGAGGTTTTATGGGGAATAGAATATAATAATGATGGAATGATAATGTGTGTTAAAGGGTTAAAGAGAGTGTGTAGATAGAGAATAATTGTAAAAGAATTGCAGGGGTTAGATTTTTCCCTTAATGGTGTATTTGGGGGTGATATACATGTTTTTAGGAAGGACGAGAGTGCCTTCGATGTAGATTTGGGAGACAAAAGGTCTGAAAATAGCTGTCCCTGGATTTTTTGTGCACCTGATAGGTGGTGCGAGAATAAAGTTGTAGTGTCCCCTGCATATATTGAGAGAGAGAGTGTGATTTGGGGTTACGATGGGAGATATTGTGAAAGAGAGTTGTGTGATAATTGGGAGATGGAGTTATATAGAGTAAATAGAAATTATGAAGAATTGGTAGAAAGCTTAGGTGGAGAGAGAAGTGATAAATATAATAAATACTTACCTTGGGTTGAAGCTGATATAGCAGCAGTGGGAGATGATGTTGATAAAGATGATTTTATAACTTACCTGATTGTAACAGACTATACCAAAGGCGACATGACCATACTTGATCGTGACAAATTATATGACATAGTAATATGGAATAAGCATATTAATTCAAATAGTATTGTGGAAATATATGAAGAATTAGATAAGTATTATATTGATAGTAATAATATAACACATTCAATATTAAACCATGTATATAGTTTTAAGATAAGACTATTATTTGACAATGGAGGCTAATTATTCTAATTGTGTTTATGAACATTTAATTATGTGAACAGTGTTTTTTAAGATGGACTGTTTATGACTGATTTATGGTAAATGATTAAATGATAATTTTGGATTGTATATTTTTGTGTATTAATGGCAATGTATTTGTGTATTCTTGTAGTTGTGTATTTTATGTATTTTTTTATGTAAACATGTATTGTAGAATTTTAAATAACTGAAGAAAGTTTAAATGATATTATGAGATTCAGAGTCTAATGGTTAGTAAATGATTATATATTTGGATATTGAGTTGTTTTAGGATTGTAAGATAAGTGATGAATTTTCTAGTGGTATATTAAGGTGAAATGTTGTAAAAGAGTTTGGGTAATAATGATAAATAAGGGCATTGGAGTTAGTTAAATAGAGTTAATGGGAGTTAGTGAAAATAAAGTGTTGAGATACTGATAATATATAAAGAGGTGTTAGATTTTAGGGACACAGTAGTTAGTGATTATATGTAGAGTTGAGTAATGTGAATGGTATATATATATTTGTTGATGGTGTAGGGAGTCTGCAACGAAAGGTGTTGGGACAGGAAGGGACCGTTGTGTGCCGGAAAGGGTTATCTGAAAGGGTCAGGAACCAATGAAGGAATGAGCAAAGATAGGGAACACACATACTAGTACAAAAAATGAGCGGTGCCAGAGGTTTTAAATGGGATTAGTGAAGGGGGTTATTATAGAGATATTGGTGTCATATTATGTTAATGGTTAGAAGCGGTTGTTAGTAGAAAAAAAGGAAGGTGAGTAAGGTTAGGTTGACAAATGCCAAAATAAGATAGAGAGAATAGTGAATAATAGAGAGTCACCCAAACTGATAAGGATAGAAGGGTTAGAAAAAGAAATTCATGGTAGGAAGGTAAATGTAACTGAAAGATAATGATAAATTTGAAATTGTTTTATAGAATCTGATATAAATAAATGTTAAATAACTAAAAGTTAATAGAGAATTGTTGATAGTAATGATGTGATAAAGTTTTGGTACAAGTCATGTAAATGTAAATTGTTTAGTGTAAATGTAACAATGTTAATGTGTAATGTTTAATGTTTTATGATGTTTTATTGTTACTGGTAACGACGGTAACAAATGTTGAGAGATAGTAAATTTTAAATGTTGAAAGTATAAAGGTACCAATGGTGTTGAGCAAAATATAGCATGATATCAGATGCAAAAGATATAAATTGATTATAAGGTGAGTAATAAAATTTGAATAATAAACTTGTCTGCCATAGTAGTCGTAGGTTGAATTTGATAGTAATAGATAGGTGAAGGTGTTTTGGGGAATATTAAAGAATTGTTTATGTATTGTGTTATTTGTAGGTATATATATATTTTTCTCTTACAATGAAGAGATTGAGTTTGGTGGTAGTAAAAATCAGTATATGTTGAAGTCTTGTTGTTGTTATGTTGAAACTTTTTAAATTGGAACAAACCAATGCCCAGACACAAACCAATGCATCTAAAGGGAAACATATCAGTTGCAGATATGGAAGTATATTAGACCACTATTTTAAATTTTTGTATTCAATGTTTCAGAGTTTTGTGGTGTTGTGACCGCGGTCCTGGGCTGGCTGGAGCGTCAGAACAGGAGCGTAGAGTGCCTCATGGCCTTATGGTGTAGGGATCTCTCCGGAGAAGTCCAGTAAGGTCAGAGGGTGCGATCAGCATCATTGGACCAAGGGTAAGTGATGATAATTTTGATATAAGAACATTACAGGGGGTTGTGGTGACATATCTAGGCCGATCCTTTTAGAACCATGTAAAAGAGTCAATGAAAGTTTTTGTGTCTCGACACAAAATCTTTCATTGAGGGGGTTTGTAACAGTACATAAAGGCCCCATACTTTAATTATGGGATCTGAGGTTATTTTTCCAATGTTTTATTGTATAATTATTAACTGCAGAATGGTTAGGTCCATTGTCCTTATATACGAAGGAACAGCACAGATTTGGTGAGATGAGTACCATGCCGAGGTCACCGTTGGACGAGCGAAAGCCGGTCGAGGAAATGGCGGTGTATATGACGACAGATTATAAATATTCATTGTGATTGGTTCATGAAGCTGTTGCGTCATAACAAAAGACAATGACGCATAAAACACAACGCATGTAACTAGGCGTTGTCCCATCGAACAAAGCCTGATGACGTAAAATGCACACACACAAGCACAATTTTGCATATTCCTCTGTCTCAGTTCAACGCAGTAATCCAAAGGGTCAGCAGCGATGTATCGCTGTCTGGGCAGTTTTGCAACAAAAGTTTAAATTTACTAGAAACTAAAACAAAATGTGATAGTGGAGCAGTAGAGGGCTCAAGTTTTTTTTATTAACAGTAACACTAAAAAATGTAAAATCAGTGCACAACGTATAAAACAAGAACCATGAGGCGAACACCGGCCATACCTTGGAAGAACAGCCAACTTCAGCGAGGGATCAACTCCAACCACATTTAGAGAAGTTGAAACATTATCACCTTTTATTTTATTAAGAATGAGCTCATTTATCGATATTAACAAAATTTGATCAATGTATTTACAATGGGGCGAAAGAATGCGAGTGCGAATGAGTGAACGCATGGCCATGATCACATATGCAAACACCATTGGTTTGTGTAGTTGTTAGGATAAGATTCATTATATAATTAGAGCTGCAGCCAAAAGTCAAAATTTTATAAAAGAGTAACAAGATTCACAATAGTGGAAATAATATGACTGAATAGAGTTTGAATAAAATTAACCACCATTTTGTTTTGTAACATTGGGCGTGACGCTATTTTGAGGCATTGTTAATTATATATGTTTATTTTGTTTCAACTATTAAAATCCAATAATTACACTCAGTGAACTACCAGTGTTCTTATTTCTATCAACCTTTTTTGAATCTGAATCTCGCCGAGAATGAACCCTGGCCCCCTTAGAGAGAGATTTATAAGAGAATGAAAAGCACGTGCTCTCACATATTTAAATTTGGTAAGTACATGTGTTTACCTTATAACGATCATATTTATATGTACATAAAGATAAAATTTGTGTGTATAAGTGTGAGTTTGTTAACAAATGGCCCCCGAACTACGGACATTATATAAAGCCACTTTATATAAAACATAGACCAGATTTAGAAACAAAGAAGGTGATAGAACGGGGCATAACCTAGTACACGAGAGGTTCTGTTGACAAAACATAGTAAGTAGTAATTGTGTAACTAATTACAAGTAGAACTAAATAGTCATCCAAATAGTTAAATTACCAAAATGGCAGAAAGTAATAATAGCTTAGAAATGGATAATACAGATACAGAATCTATTTTATTAGAAAGAAATGCTAGCTCAACACCCAAAACAATTGAAAATAAAATCTCGTTGGAAGATTTATTTACATTAATTAGTGACAAATTTGAACAACAGAATCTTAAATTCGAGGACAAATTTAACCAAATGAATAGTACGTTTAATGTAAAGTTAGACAGTTTCGAGAATGAGCTCAAGAAACAAAATAACTTACAAAACGTAAAATTAGATCAATTAGAGGAGAAATTAGAAAAATCAAAAAATGAAATACAGAGACAAAATTGTAATATTGACAAGGTAGACAAGTTAGAGATAAACAAAGATGACAAGGTAAGTGGGGTAGAAAATTATGATAATATAAATAAAAGTATGATATTGGAAAATGATTATGTAAACAGGGGTAGTAATAATGAGGTTTTATGGGGAATAGAATATAATAATGATGGAATGATAATGTGTGTTAAAGGGTTAAAGAGAGTGTGTAGATAGAGAATAATTGTAAAAGAATTGCAGGGGTTAGATTTTTCCCTTAATGGTGTATTTGGGGGTGATATACATGTTTTTAGGAAGGACGAGAGTGCCTTCGATGTAGATTTGGGAGACAAAAGGTCTGAAAATAGCTGTCCCTGGATTTTTTGTGCACCTGATAGGTGGTGCGAGAATAAAGTTGTAGTGTCCCCTGCATATATTGAGAGAGAGAGTGTGATTTGGGGTTACGATGGGAGATATTGTGAAAGAGAGTTGTGTGATAATTGGGAGATGGAGTTATATAGAGTAAATAGAAATTATGAAGAATTGGTAGAAAGCTTAGGTGGAGAGAGAAGTGATAAATATAATAAATACTTACCTTGGGTTGAAGCTGATATAGCAGCAGTGGGAGATGATGTTGATAAAGATGATTTTATAACTTACCTGATTGTAACAGACTATACCAAAGGCGACATGACCATACTTGATCGTGACAAATTATATGACATAGTAATATGGAATAAGCATATTAATTCAAATAGTATTGTGGAAATATATGAAGAATTAGATAAGTATTATATTGATAGTAATAATATAACACATTCAATATTAAACCATGTATATAGTTTTAAGATAAGACTATTATTTGACAATGGAGGCTAATTATTCTAATTGTGTTTATGAACATTTAATTATGTGAACAGTGTTTTTTAAGATGGACTGTTTATGACTGATTTATGGTAAATGATTAAATGATAATTTTGGATTGTATATTTTTGTGTATTAATGGCAATGTATTTGTGTATTCTTGTAGTTGTGTATTTTATGTATTTTTTTATGTAAACATGTATTGTAGAATTTTAAATAACTGAAGAAAGTTTAAATGATATTATGAGATTCAGAGTCTAATGGTTAGTAAATGATTATATATTTGGATATTGAGTTGTTTTAGGATTGTAAGATAAGTGATGAATTTTCTAGTGGTATATTAAGGTGAAATGTTGTAAAAGAGTTTGGGTAATAATGATAAATAAGGGCATTGGAGTTAGTTAAATAGAGTTAATGGGAGTTAGTGAAAATAAAGTGTTGAGATACTGATAATATATAAAGAGGTGTTAGATTTTAGGGACACAGTAGTTAGTGATTATATGTAGAGTTGAGTAATGTGAATGGTATATATATATTTGTTGATGGTGTAGGGAGTCTGCAACGAAAGGTGTTGGGACAGGAAGGGACCGTTGTGTGCCGGAAAGGGTTATCTGAAAGGGTCAGGAACCAATGAAGGAATGAGCAAAGATAGGGAACACACATACTAGTACAAAAAATGAGCGGTGCCAGAGGTTTTAAATGGGATTAGTGAAGGGGGTTATTATAGAGATATTGGTGTCATATTATGTTAATGGTTAGAAGCGGTTGTTAGTAGAAAAAAAGGAAGGTGAGTAAGGTTAGGTTGACAAATGCCAAAATAAGATAGAGAGAATAGTGAATAATAGAGAGTCACCCAAACTGATAAGGATAGAAGGGTTAGAAAAAGAAATTCATGGTAGGAAGGTAAATGTAACTGAAAGATAATGATAAATTTGAAATTGTTTTATAGAATCTGATATAAATAAATGTTAAATAACTAAAAGTTAATAGAGAATTGTTGATAGTAATGATGTGATAAAGTTTTGGTACAAGTCATGTAAATGTAAATTGTTTAGTGTAAATGTAACAATGTTAATGTGTAATGTTTAATGTTTTATGATGTTTTATTGTTACTTGTAACGACGGTAACAAATGTTGAGAGATAGTAAATTTTAAATGTTGAAAGTATAAAGGTACCAATGGTGTTGAGCAAAATATAGCATGATATCAGATGCAAAAGATATAAATTGATTATAAGGTGAGTAATAAAATTTGAATAATAAACTTGTCTGCCATAGTAGTCGTAGGTTGAATTTGATAGTAATAGATAGGTGAAGGTGTTTTGGGGAATATTAAAGAATTGTTTATGTATTGTGTTATTTGTAGGTATATATATATATATTTTTCTCTTACAATGAAGAGATTGAGTTTGGTGGTAGTAAAAATCAGTATATGTTGAAGTCTTGTTGTTGTTATGTTGAAACTTTTTAAATTGGAACAAACCAATGCCCAGACACAAACCAATGCATCTAAAGGGAAACATATCAGTTGCAGATATGGAAGTATATTAGACCACTATTTTAAATTTTTGTATTCAATGTTTCAGAGTTTTGTGGTGTTGTGACCGCGGTCCTGGGCTGGCTGGAGCGTCAGAACAGGAGCGTAGAGTGCCTCATGGCCTTATGATGTAGGGATCTCTCCGGAGAAGTCCAGTAAGGTCAGAGGGTGCGATCAGCATCATTGGACCAAGGGTAAGTGATGATAATTTTGATATAAGAACATTACAGGGGGTTGTGGTGACATATCTAGGCCGATCCTTTTAGAACCATGTGAAAGAGTCAATGAAAGTTTTTGTGTCTCGACACAAAATCTTTCATTGAGGGGGTTTGTAACAGTACATAAAGGCCCCATACTTTAATTATGGGATCTGAGGTTATTTTTCCAATGTTTTATTGTATAATTATTAACTGCAGAATGGTTAGGTCCATTGTCCTTATATACGAAGGAACAGCACAGATTTGGTGAGATGAATACCATGCCGAGGTCACCGTTGGACGAGCGAAAGCCGGTCGAGGAAATGGCGGTGTATATGACGACAGATTATAAATATTCATTGTGATTGGTTCATGAAGCTGTTTCGTCATAACAAAAGACAATGACGCATAAAACACAACGCATGTAACTAGGCGTTGTCCCATCGAACAAAGCCTGATGACGTAAAATGCACACACACAAGCACAATTTTGCATATTCCTCTGTCTCAGTTCAACGCAGTAATCCAAAGGGTCAGCAGCGATGTATCGCTGTCTGGGCAGTTTTGCAACAAAAGTTTAAATTTACTAGAAACTAAAACAAAATGTGATAGTGGAGCAGTAGAGGGCTCAAGTTTTTTTTATTAACAGTAACACTAAAAAATGTAAAATCAGTGCACAACGTATAAAACAAGAACCATGAGGCGAACACCGGCCATACCTTGGAAGAACAGCCAACTTCAGCGAGGGATCAACTCCAACCACATTTAGAGAAGTTGAAACATTATCACCTTTTATTTTATTAAGAATGAGCTCATTTATCGATATTAACAAAATTTGATCAATGTATTTACAATGGGGCGAAAGAATGCGAGTGCGAATGAGTGAACGCATGGCCATGATCACATATGCAAACACCATTGGTTTGTGTAGTTGTTAGGATAAGATTCATTATATAATTAGAGCTGCAGCCAAAAGTCAAAATTTTATAAAAGAGTAACAAGATTCACAATAGTGGAAATAATATGACTGAATAGAGTCTGAATAAAATTAACCACCATTTTGTTTTGTAACATTGGGCGTGACGCTATTTTGAGGCATTGTTAATTATATATGTTTATTTTGTTTCAACTATTAAAATCCAATAATTACACTCAGTGAACTACCAGTGTTCTTATTTCTATCAACCTTTTTTGAATCTGAATCTCGCCGAGAATGAACCCTGGCCCCCTTAGAGAGAGATTTATAAGAGAATGAAAAGCACGTGCTCTCACATATTTAAATTTGGTAAGTACATGTGTTTACCTTATAACGATCATATTTATATGTACATAAAGATAAAATTTGTGTGTATAAGTGTGAGTTTGTTAACAAATGGCCCCCGAACTACGGACATTATATAAAGCCACTTTATATAAAACATAGACCAGATTTAGAAACAAAGAAGGTGATAGAACGGGGCATAACCTAGTACACGAGAGGTTCTGTTGACAAAACATAGTAAGTAGTAATTGTGTAACTAATTACAAGTAGAACTAAATAGTCATCCAAATAGTTAAATTACCAAAATGGCAGAAAGTAATAATAGCTTAGAAATGGATAATACAGATACAGAATCTATTTTATTAGAAAGAAATGCCAGCTCAACACCCAAAACAATTGAAAATAAAATCTCGTTGGAAGATTTATTTACATTAATTAGTGACAAATTTGAACAACAGAATCTTAAATTCGAGGACAAATTTAACCAAATGAATAGTACGTTTAATGTAAAGTTAGACAGTTTCGAGAATGAGCTCAAGAAACAAAATAACTTACAAAACGTAAAATTAGATCAATTAGAGGAGAAATTAGAAAAATCAAAAAATGAAATACAGAGACAAAATTGTAACATTGACAAGGTAGACAAGTTAGAGATAAACAAAGATGACAAGGTAAGTGGGGTAGAAAATTATGATAATATAAATAAAAGTATGATATTGGAAAATGATTATGTAAACAGGGGTAGTAATAATGAGGTTTTATGGGGAATAGAATATAATAATGATGGAATGATAATGTGTGTTAAAGGGTTAAAGAGAGTGTGTAGATAGAGAATAATTGTAAAAGAATTGCAGGGGTTAGATTTTTCCCTTAATGGTGTATTTGGGGGTGATATACATGTTTTTAGGAAGGACGAGCGTGCCTTCGATGTAGATTTGGGAGACAAAAGGTCTGAAAATAGTTGTCCCTGGATTTTTTGTGCACCTGATAGGTGGTGCGAGAATAAAGTTGTAGTGTCCCCTGCATATATTGAGAGAGAGAGTGTGATTTGGGGTTACGATGGGAGATATTGTGAAAGAGAGTTGTGTGATAATTGGGAGATGGAGTTATATAGAGTAAATAGAAATTATGAAGAATTGGTAGAAAGGTTAGGTGGAGAGAGAAGTGATAAATATAATAAATACTTACCTTGGGTTGAAGCTGATATAGCAGCAGTGGGAGATGATGTTGATAAAGATGATTTTATAACTTACCTGATTGTAACAGACTATACCAAAGGCGACATGACCATACTCGATCGTGACAAATTATATGACATAGTAATATGGAATAAGCATATTAATTCAAATAGTATTGTGGAAATATATGAAGAATTAGATAAGTATTATATTGATAGTAATAATATAACACATTCAATATTAAACCATGTATATAGTTTTAAGATAAGACTATTATTTGACAATGGAGGCTAATTATTCTAATTGTGTTTATGAACATTTAATTATGTGAACAGTGTTTTTTAAGATGGACTGTTTATGACTGATTTATGGTAAATGATTAAATGATAATTTTGGATTGTATATTTTTGTGTATTAATGGCAATGTATTTGTGTATTCTTGTAGTTGTGTATTTTATGTATTTTTTTATGTAAACATGTATTGTAGAATTTTAAATAACTGAAGAAAGTTTAAATGATATTATGAGATTCAGAGTCTAATGGTTAGTAAATGATTATATATTTGGATATTGAGTTGTTTTAGGATTGTAAGATAAGTGATGAATTTTCTAGTGGTATATTAAGGTGAAATGTTGTAAAAGAGTTTGGGTAATAATGATAAATAAGGGCATTGGAGTTAGTTAAATAGAGTTAATGGGAGTTAGTGAAAATAAAGTGTTGAGATACTGATAATATATAAAGAGGTGTTAGATTTTAGGGACACAGTAGTTAGTGATTATATGTAGAGTTGAGTAATGTGAATGGTATATATATATTTGTTGATGGTGATATTTTGTAATAAGGGTATTGGTGTAGGGAGTCTGCAACGAAAGGTGTTGGGACAGGAAGGGACCGTTGTGTGCCGGAAAGGGTTATCTGAAAGGGTCAGGAACCAATGAAGGAATGAGCAAAGATAGGGAACACACATACTAGTACAAAAAATGAGCGGTGCCAGAGGTTTTAAATGGGATTAGTGAAGGGGGTTATTATAGAGATATTGGTGTCATATTATGTTAATGGTTAGAAGCGGTTGTTAGTAGAAAAAAAGGAAGGTGAGTAAGGTTAGGTTGACAAATGCCAAAATAAGATAGAGAGAATAGTGAATAATAGAGAGTCACCCAAACTGATAAGGATAGAAGGGTTAGAAAAAGAAATTCATGGTAGGAAGGTAAATGTAACTGAAAGATAATGATAAATTTGAAATTGTTTTATAGAATCTGATATAAATAAATGTTAAATAACTAAAAGTTAATAGAGAATTGTTGATAGTAATGATGTGATAAAGTTTTGGTACAAGTCATGTAAATGTAAATTGTTTAGTGTAAATGTAACAATGTTAATGTGTAATGTTTAATGTTTTATGATGTTTTATTGTTACTGGTAACGACGGTAACAAATGTTGAGAGATAGTAAATTTTAAATGTTGAAAGTATAAAGGTACCAATGGTGTTGAGCAAAATATAGCATGATATCAGATGCAAAAGATATAAATTGATTATAAGGTGAGTAATAAAATTTGAATAATAAACTTGTCTGCCATAGTAGTCGTAGGTTGAATTTGATAGTAATAGATAGGTGAAGGTGTTTTGGGGAATATTAAAGAATTGTTTATGTATTGTGTTATTTGTAGGTATATATATATATTTTTCTCTTACAATGAAGAGATTGAGTTTGGTGGTAGTAAAAATCAGTATATGTTGAAGTCTTGTTGTTGTTATGTTGAAACTTTTTAAATTGGAACAAACCAATGCCCAGACACAAACCAATGCATCTAAAGGGAAACATATCAGTTGCAGATATGGAAGTATATTAGACCACTATTTTAAATTTTTGTATTCAATGTTTCAGAGTTTTGTGGTGTTGTGACCGCGGTCCTGGGCTGGCTGGAGCGTCAGAACAGGAGCGTAGAGTGCCTCATGGCCTTATGGTGTAGGGATCTCTCCGGAGAAGTCCAGTAAGGTCAGAGGGTGCGATCAGCATCATTGGACCAAGGGTAAGTGATGATAATTTTGATATAAGAACATTACAGGGGGTTGTGGTGACATATCTAGGCCGATCCTTTTAGAACCGTGTGAAAGAGTCAATGAAAGTTTTTGTGTCTCGACACAAAATCTTTCATTAAGGGGGTTTGTAACAGTACATAAAGGCCCCATACTTTAATTATGGGATCTGAGGTTATTTTTCCAATGTTTTATTGTATAATTATTAACTGCAGAATGGTTAGGTCCATTGTCCTTATATACAAAGGAACAGCACAGATTTGGTGAGATGAGTACCATGCCGAGGTCACCGTTGGACGAGCGAAAGCCAGTCGAGGAAATGGCGGTGTATATGACGACAGATTATAAATATTCATTGTGATTGGTTCATGAAGCTGTTTCGTCATAACAAAAGACAATGACGCATAAAACACAACGCATGTAACTAGGCGTTGTCCCATCGAACAAAGCCTGATGACGTAAAATGCACACACACAAGCACAATTTTGCATATTCCTCTGTCTCAGTTCAACGCAGTAATCCAAAGGGTCAGCAGCGATGTATCGCTGTCTGGGCAGTTTTGCAACAAAAGTTTAAATTTACTAGAAACTAAAACAAAATGTGATAGTGGAGCAGTAGAGGGCTCAAGTTTTTTTTATTAACAGTAACACTAAAAAATGTAAAATCAGTGCACAACGTATAAAACAAGAACCATGAGGCGAACACCGGCCATACCTTGGAAGAACAGCCAACTTCAGCGAGGGATCAACTCCAACCACATTTAGAGAAGTTGAAACATTATCACCTTTTATTTTATTAAGAATGAGCTCATTTATCGATATTAACAAAATTTGATCAATGTATTTACAATGGGGCGAATGAATGCGAGTGCGAATGAGTGAACGCATGGCCATGATCACATATGCAAACGGCACTGGTTTGTGTAGTTGTTAGGATAAGATTCATTATATAATTAGAGCTGCAGCCAAAAGTCAAAATTTTATAAAAGAGTAACAAGATTCACAATAGTGGAAATAATATGACTGAATAGATTTTGAATAAAATTAACCACCATTTTGTTTTGTACCATTGGGCGTGACGCCATTTTGAGGCATTGTTAATTATATATGTTTATTTTGTTTCAACTATTAAAATCCAATAATTACACTCAGTGAACTACCAGTGTTCTTATTTCTATCAACCTTTTTTGAATCTGAATCTCGCCGAGAATGAACCCTGGCCCCCTTAGAGAGATATTTATAAGAGAATGAAAAGCACGTGCTCTCACATATTTAAATTTGGTAAGTACATGTGTTTACCTTATAACGATATATTTATATGTACATAAAAATAAAATGTTTGTGTGTAAAAGGAGTTTGTTAACAATTACTGTCAATGAAGAGATCATGAAAGCAGCGCAAAATTTAGTAGAAGCACATGACAATAATTTGGACAACAACTTGGGACATGAACTAAGTCATTTCAAGTCTTTTTGAAATGAGTATATCAAAGAAGATGAAAAGGAGAAAACTGTCATCAGCCAAGAGTGGTGGATGTACAAACTCCTTCTAAAAAGAACGTCAAGGAATGTTTTCCTGACGTGGAAGTGGTATTTCAAATATATTTGTCAATGATAGTTACCAACAGTAGTGGTGAAAGATCATTTTCGATGTTGAAACTTATTAAAAATAGGCTCCGGACAACCATGTCACAAGATAGGCTGAACTTTTTGTCTCTTATGAGCCTAGAGAGTGATATTTTGAAACAGTTATCCTATGCAGATACCATAAGTAAATTTTTTAACATTAAGTGTAGGCGAGTGCCAATAAATTAAACAAAATCCTAATGAAACTAGTATACTACAATCTTTTTATGATGAAGAAAAATTATGATTTACTTACAGACCAAAATCAGATCATATTTGATGACTATAAGTATGCATAAAAACAATGCTAAAAAATAATATATGTTAATAAATAAATAATGAAGAGAATAAAAATATAAAATGTAATTAAGAAAGAAGGAGAAAGAGTTATAAACCAAAAGTGATTATTAAAGAAACTCAACGACTAGACTGACAGACAAACGACTCTGACCCAACCCCAGAGATTGGCCAGATAACGAACCAAAATAAAAGTAAACAAGATGAGAAGTGAAGGAGAAGAAAAATGAGAACAAAGAGGGAACAAACCAACGATGAAGAAAATAAAATGAAACACATCGAGAAAACACAGACAAGGCATAGAGAATAGAGAAGGGAGAAATAATGTAATCAAATATAATAAAGAAAATGAAACCGGTAAAGAACCAATATACATAATAAACATCAGTATTGATTGAGTGACAATTGTAATTAGTCATTAATAAAACACGATTGCTAAACATACACTAAACAGCCAAGATGTAGCGGGGCATTTTGGGGCCTATTTTGGGGCAATAACACAATTTATAATTTTTTTTATGATAATAAATAACATGTTGAGTGATAGGGACAGAAATTATAAACTTGGGTAAATTTCCTGTTTGGAGCGATCGCAAACGTGGCTGCACTGTTATTGACTTTATGAATGCAGATTTATTTAATAATATTGTGTGGACAGTTTTAATAACAGACAAACTGTGTCAAAGTCAAATCAAGGACAAACACAACCAGTAAACAAGTTATGCAACAAGTTACAAACCAGGTCAGACCATCTGACGCCAGCGCATTATATAATAAGAAGGCTGGGTGTGTCAGAGCCAGCAACATTGTGACACACAACAGAACAAAGTAGTCGGCTATAAACATCTCAGCAGACCAGACGCAAAGTAAACTGTCGCGTCTGCCCGGCTCGCGCCGGTTTTTGGGCGAAGTTTTGTGTGTTCGCCGACGCGCCCGCAACATATAAAATGTGAAAAAAATTGAAAAAATTAACTAACAGTTTGCTCTTAGAACCGAACAGAAACAGAACCGTTTTATTAATACAAATGACAGTTTCGGAGGTGTAAAACAAATTCTCATTAACGGAAAATGTGCGTGTGGAGAATGCTACGTCATTTGGACTCAAATGCAGCTAAGTGGTCTACAAAAATAAAATCAAAATTTTCAATTATGATATAAATTTAATGTATTTAATATTACAATTAATGTTCACATAAATTGTAATATTCATATTTAAAGATTTTTTAATAGAGGAGCTCTTAGAATCCTGGGGTAGATGTGTGTGTGTGCGTGAGTATGTAAGCATATATAAATTTAAACAAAGAAGGCTGGTTTGTGTGGTTAGGTCTTAATGTATATATATTAGTCAGGTTTAACTTTATAGAAGTATATTTGCAACTTACATAGTATGTTTTTTTAAATCCCATTATATGCCTAATAACTTCTGTCAATATGAATTTGTAGTAGAAAAAAGAATTTCAGGAGATAGTGTTTAAACAACAAAAGTTAGTAAAATGTCAATAAAACTATGTTAATGGGAAACAATATAAAGTTTTTCTTTATTTAAGCAACCAGTTCTGATCTCCTGTGTTCGCCGAAAAGAACCCTGAAATGATAGGTATAAATTTTGTGTTTTTTGTTTGCTCGTTAACCATAAAACGAGATGGCGCCCGATAATCATACAAGGAATGTTATTAAATTTGTTATTAAGTTAATGTTATGTGACTCAAAATAAGTAGCTTCACAAAGAATTAGAAGTATATGTAAGTTGTTAACAGAGAAAGACATGATATTAATAAGTATATATTATAATATGTATAGAGAAAGAGAAAGATATTGAAATAGTGAGAAGTAAACGGAAGTTAACATAGTGAAAGTGAAATTACCCTAAAGTGAAATGATACAAAAAGAAACACTAAGTAAATTATAATAAACACAAAATAATTTAAAAGTGCAAGTGATGAATAAATAAAAATATTGTCAATGATAGTAATAGGGAAAATAGGGAAGGCTAAGATAAACACTTAGTAAAAGTGACAAACACTTAAGGTTTAATAGTGAACAATAGCATTTAAGAAAGTTATTAAGAATAATATTTAAAATAAAGCATTGATTAAGTAATAATGAACACTGAAGAGTGATATTAACTGTAGTGATTAGAAAAGAATATTATTGTAGAGCTTAAAAGTGTATTGTAAAATTTAAAGGTAAGAACCACATGACAAAGTAATAAGATAGTGTTAACATGGAAAAGAAAGCAAAGAGTTTTATAAAATAAGTAGTTTAAAACCATAAATAAACACCCATGTTATAAGGGAAGATTAATGAAACAAGTTCAATAGAGGTGAGGTTGTTTATCACCCGAACAATAAATCAAAGGTAATGAATTGTACACCAATATTAGATAATAAGTGTTAAATAATTGTCTAAACAAACTTATGAATAGGATATGGATTGGGTAATTATCCCAAACATAGACCTAAATGTTATATGTTATATGATGAAAAAATAGGAATTAATAGCCATATTGTTGACAGTGGCAGAGTAAATAAGTAAGAAAAGAAAGCAATGTTTGAGTTAGAAAAGAGAAAAACCAGTTAGTAAATAATTAGCAATAAATAATGAATAAAACAGTTGTAACACACAAAAAATCACACAAAGACTGAACCAAAACACACCCATAGATAATAAACATAATTATAAGAACAAAATAAAGCTCTAGGACAAAATGAGATATAATGTATATGAAATAATCAAAAATCAGTAATGGCTACTTAGACTTGAGACAAGCCTAACGGTCAAACACCAACAAATACTAATTGTATGAAAATAGCCAAGTAATTAACAAATCCAAGGTGACTGATTAACCAAGGATAAATGGTAAATTTTATTAAAAACAAAATATTAAAATAAGGAGTTATATAAACAGAGAAATGTAATTAGTAAATATTAAATTAATTGTAAACTTATAAAACATGAAATAACCCAATATTGTGGGATACCAAAATAATCTTTGTAAGAAAATACAAATGACAGTGCTAATAATTAATACTTAAGAAGGAAGATAATGGAAGGAAGAAAGTCAGAAGATATATGAAGATTTGAAAAGAATTCAAATTTTGATAACAATGGATTTATATCAAGCTAGGCCAATCAGAATTCTTTGGTAACCATAGAAACTGGACTGGTAGCGAAATTTACCATTGAATATCGTTACTCAAAAAGTGACGCTCATGAAAAACAGAAGCCAAAATTTTGAACCACCAATTTTCTTATGTAAAATGTCTTAAAAGTTAAACAAATTGTCAAAATTGAACGAGAAGAAGGCCGACTATCACTGAACTCAACTAACTGAGGGAGAAGACTTTTTAATTCAAGACGAAGTAAATAAATTAATCCAAGTACTGTGAAAAAGATGCCAGAAGCCCGAATAATTGAAAACTGAATTCCATTGCAGCTACAGTCCTTTGTTCCAGACCAACAGATTAATCACAGGCTATGAAGCTGTTAAGTATCCTATAAATTATCTAAACTTCCGAAATAACGCACTTTGAATATTTCTCACTATATTCTGAAATATCACTGAACCAATTTTATTCTCTTTCAAAGATTAAATAAAAATATTAAGACACTGAAAATTTGTCAAATTATAAAGTTAACCTAGTATTAGTTTACGAACCTTTAAAACACTTTTACTACACTCCAACAAACCACTTATAGCTACACGTTATAAGATTTGAGTAGAAACATTGTAAGGTTGTGTATTTTTATTATTGTAATTGCATCTAAGCCTTTCATCGTGATCAAAAGAATCCATACGATTGAACAAAATTATTTGTTGACTATTTTGGTAGAACGCCATACTGTATATTTGTTACGTTCAAAATCGATTTGTTAAACCCAGAGAGAGATTGTCTCATAAATAAATAACCAGTGCAAAATTATATAAGAAACCAAATATAACTTGTGTCAACAAAAACAGTAACAACCATTCGTTAATAAATCAATACTGTGTATGTCAGATGTGAGTAGGAAGGTGTATTCTTAATATTATAAATTATAGCGGACGTCTATGAAGTGGTGACAGCGCTCAAGCAGCGAATACAACAAACTGCTGGCTTGATCATACAAATCGATAAGCGGCGGGAGAAATTGAATTCTCCACACCGCCTGAGCGGAACCGCTGATAATAATACATTTTTAATTGTTTTAAATAAACAATTTGGCGCCACCCGGGAATTATACACTCCTAGTGAACCTCAGGTCAGGACTACGATACTGGTTATCCGTACGTTCGCAACGGACTCAAGCATCGTAAGTTATGTTACCGAGCGAGGACGAATTGGTAAGACACACATACACAAGGTACACTCTGACACATTTACACTTTTGCAGAATTAAGACGAAGACGGACAGAATAACAGGTTATAAATTGGCGACCAACTGGTGGGACTAGAAGAAAGGAAGATACGAAATTCTAGTGGCGGTCACGAAAGGAGAACAAGATGCATACTAGAGGAGTGACGAAAAAATTAGCAAAGGACAAAGAGATGGAAGAAAATAGAGGGGAAGAAGAGGAAGGAACATCGATTGAAAAAGTGGAGACAACAATAACCACAACAGAACCAACCCAAGACAAAGAAATGGAACTACAGGCGGGTGACAAGCGAGAAGTCAGAGGAGACCCGAACATACTAAAATTAATGGAAATGATGAATAATATGAACAATAAATTAGACAAGAATGAGGAGAGTATGAATAGTATGAAGAAAGAAACCAATCATAGCTTAAAACAAATTAACGAGAAATTTGACAAAAGTGAGGAAAGTTTGAAACAAATCAATGAAAAAATAGTGAGTACAAATGAAAGTACTAAGGAAGAATTGAGACAAACAATTAACAAAAATAACGAAACCCTCCAACAACAGCTGAAGGAAATCAATGAAAAAACTAAGGAAGAGATGAAGCAGCACGTGATACAACAATTAAGGGAGTACCGAGAAGAAACTATACAACAGATCACCGAAACGAATGAGAAATTAGAGGAGACAGAGAGACTGGAGAAGACCAACGAAACTGTTTCAGAAGTCCGTAAGGAAGTGATAAATAAGATAAACAACCTCGAAGGAGAAAATAAAAGGAGAATTGAGGAATGTCATGAAAAAACACCCAGAAGATGTGAACAGGTGAACCAGGACATGCGTCAAGTCCGGGAAGAAAACCAGAAGGAGATAGCAGCTGTACGAACAGACCTGGGAGAAAGAATGGAAGGAGTGTACAGCAACTTAAATAAAATAGACAGCAAGGTAGACAAAAACAAACAAAGGATTGACGAGATGCACAGACTAGAAGAATCATTACGGGAAGAAGTGGACGCCTAGCATGACCAACCATGTAACACTAACCATATCATTAACACTGACAATAGGGATATGATCAACTTCTGTAATTATAAAAGAAACCCAATTGAATTCCTGAAGAGGGTGGAAGAATTGATAATAAAAAATCGCGAGACCCGATGGACAACGGTGAGAGGAATGCTGGACGAAATGTTCAAAGAAACATACAACAACTGGTGGACCGCCACCAGACCAGACATCCAGAGCATCCAAGAATTTAAGACCCAATTCAAGGCGAAATACTGGTCTGAATCGACCCAGAACATGGTCCGCAACAACCTAAGCAACGCGAGGTATGAGAATCAAAATGGACAATCTCTCACATCCTACTTCCTGGGAAAGATCTGCATGGCAAGAAATTTGGAACCACGCATCCCGGAAGAGTGTCTTGTGATACAATTGTCTTACCATTACGACGACGCCATACAGAAAGCCCGGATGTACAGTCAGGTAAAGACCATTCAAGACATGGCTAGTTTGTTAGAGAGCCATGAGCACGAACGGCAATACAGGAAAAAAAATAGAGTCTCGAGCTTCAGAAGTAGTAGAGTAAACGAAGGACCATCATCACCAAACCAACAGGGTGATAATAAGCCACCACAAAACAACCCTAATAACACTATGCAACATGATTTTCTATGTTTCTGTAGTCTTAGGTGTTCCTAAAGCATTTTTTTGCACTGATTCCAGATCTGCAATCCGTTTCTTTCTATCACGTACAGTTTTTTTGCAAATCAAATGAACTCATCTTTTATTTACACGTAAGTTTCACAAGGGGAAATTTTATTGTGGGGGAGGGATTAGTTGGCCACACTTGTTACACCCAGCTGGCTGTTAGGTGGGAAACAGTAGTTAATTGTTTACATGCTATAGTGCTGTGAGGTTATATTTGTGCTGTCATATAGTTTGTGAACTTTCTGTAGAAATGAGTTCCCGGAAGTGTTTGAATAACCCAAACGTGTTCTGTTATATTTGTGGTAGCTACGTAATTGGTAAGCAAAGACAGGACATTAATAGTTTTATGAGAAACGTGTATTACGCGTACTTCGGCATAAGGCTTGGTGATGAAGACAAAAGCTGGGCACCACACAAGGTATGTCGTACAATATGTTGAGGGACAGAGACTGTGGAAAAATGGTGCAAAAAAAACAATGCCTTTTGCAATCCCAATGGTTTGGAGGGAGCCACAAAATCATGTTAACGATTGCTATTTTTGTATGGTTAAAATTCAAGGTCATAACGCAAAAAGTAAGAAGGATATACAATATCCGAACATTCCTTCGGCCTTACGACCAGTTACACATTGTAATTCTCTCCCTATCCCAGTTCCACCTCCCGTTCTTGAAGATGTGCCACTGGCGAGCAGCTCAGAAAATGAAAGCGATAATGCTGATGATTACAACCCGGAAGAAGATTCTGCACAAAAATTATTCAGTCAAAATGAACTTAATGATATTACTCGTGACTTGAACCTGACAAAAGATGCCGCCCAATTGCTTGGGTCAAGATTGAATGCAAAAAATCTTCTACTACCCGGAGTTACGTTCTCTTGGTATAGGTCCAGAGAGAAGGAATTAATGAAATTCTTTAAAGAAGCAGACTCTCTGGTTTATTGTTGTGATATTGAGGGTTTATTGAATTTCTTTAACGTCACTTACAATCCAAGTGAGTGGAGGTTATTTATAGACTCGTCCAAAACTAGCCTCAAAAGCGTACTTTTACACAATGGAAATTTGTTTGGTTCAGTACCCATTGCACATTCAGTTCATCTCAAGGAGACGTATGTAAATCTCAAAGCTCTGCTAAAATACGTGAATTATGAAAAACATTCTTGGACAATTTGTGGGGATTTAAAAGTAGGAGGTATGTTACTTGGTCAACAATCCGGCTACACAAAAATGCCTTGTTTCATTTGTGAATGGGATAGTCGAGCCAGAGACAAACATTGGAAGAAGACAGACTGGCCCAAAAGGAAAACCCTCCAACCCGGTTCACAGAACATAATAAATGTACCACTTGTTCAACGAAACAAGATACTTGGATTAATGAAACAGGATATCCTAAAATTGGATATCAAACTTGGATTAATGAAACAGTTCACTAAAGCTCTTCCAAAAGATGGTGACTGTTCCCAGTACTTGGTAACAAGATTTCCGAAAGTATCTTATGAGAAACTTAAAGAAGGGATCTTCGTAGGACCGCAGATAAGAAAGTTAATGAAAGACAATTTGTTTGAAAGTACAATGAATCCAGTGGAAAAAAGGGCCTGGGTTTCGTTTAAAGAAGTTGTTGTCAACTTTTTGGGCAACCACTAACATCCAGAGTACAAAACCATGGTTAAAAGAATGTTGCAGAGTTTCATGAAATTAGGATGTAACATGAGTGTAAAGCTTCACTTCCTACACTCACATGTTGACTTTTTCCCTGCGAACCTCGGCGATGTCAGTGAAGAACAAGGCGAACGTTTCCACCAGGATATCAAGGACATGGAAAAGAGATACCAGGGAAGGTGGAATGCCAACATGATGGCTGACTACTGTTTTATGCTAAAAAGAGATGGCACTGGTGAAGGGAGACAATCACGGAAGAGAAGTTTCAACCCACGTCAGAAAGATCTTGAAGCAGTGAATTCAGCGAAGAAGAAGAGGAATTAAATTGTCATATATGTGTTGTGTTTTCATAATACTTATAACATTTTTAAGTGAGTGTATACCATTGTCTACTGCACCGCCATGTGTTGTGATTGTATGCAGGATTAAAACATAAACAATTTTGAAATCAAATCAAATAATAATAATTTTCCCTGTTCACAAAATTCGATTTTTTAAAACTTCAAAATTGAATTGTATAAAAACCTTACGTGATACAGAAAAACTAAAACCAAATTTGAAATCAGCATGAAAAATACTTTTAAAATCACCTTACAGTCTTAAAACATCGTACCAAAAGTTTTAAAATGTTGCATAGTGATAAATTATCAAGGGAACCAACCAACCAATAATAATACACCCAGAAACTTCAACCGAAATAGGAACAATAATAACAATTTCAGAAACAACTACAGGGGTAACTACCCACAGAATGGTCCTAATAACTATTTTTGCCCTGGAAACGGTAATAATAACAACAACCAAGGGTACCGACCACAGGTAAATTACGTGAGAGGACAAACACAGCGGAGTCCAGGAAGAAACTATTCCCAAGCTAATTACCGACGACCGTACTTTAACCAGGTACCCGACACAAGAAGCCACATATTCGAGGAAAATACCAGGAACGACGTAGATAACATGAACAACAGACAGGAGCCAGTCACTAACCAACCCATAAACACTAACGAAGTTAGGGACAATGAGGCCAGCCCTCATTTAAACGCCTAAGGTCAGTGAAATCTGTGAACAGCCCATCACTGGACCAATCTCTTGGGGAATGTAAGACGACAGAAAATATAATCACTATACTACATACAAATTATCTAAAAAATATAAGAGACGAGTTGATTGAAGAAAGTAATCAACCAATGCCTAGCCGAAACAGTGAGATAGTGTACGTAAGTGCCCAAATAAATGAAATCATATTAAACAAATTTATAGGCTACCACAAGTAGGAAACCTATGGCCATCATAACCGATCATGGGACTCAGTTTAAAGGAATTCTATGGAAAAGCAAACTCTGGGAACATGGTATTAAAACCTACAAAACATCCGTTTATCATCCCAGCAGTAACCCAGCTGAGAGAGTACTTAGAGAAGTGGGCTGAATTCTAAGGACCTACTGCTATAATAAACAAAAGGAATGGCACAATTACCTAAAATCCACTGAAGAATTTATAAACCTGGCTTACCACAACTTCACTGAAGCCACACCATACTCAATGATGTTTGAGCGGCCACCACCTAGAGAGATAAACGATCTGATTCAATTTCCCACAAACACGGAATACCTATTTGAAAAAAGAAAAGTTTATAACAGAATCGCAGAGAAGGTAGAGCAACAAAAGAATAAATATTCTAAGAACCATCAAAATGCTATCAAATACCAGATAGGAGAAAGTGTGCTGATAAAAAACAGAGAATTACCCAGCTCAATAGAAGGCATTACAAAAAAGTTACTATTATTATACGTGGGACCGTACGCTATCACAAGAGACAAGGGCAATAACACTTATGAAATCACTAACCCCATCACTAAGAAAATAAAGGGGGTATACAATCAGGCATCAATTAAAAAATATTATGACAGCCAGACATGACTGAAAAAACTTAAAATTGAAAAACCAACCAAATTACTTTGAATAAAAAGAGATAACAAGACAAACGAATAAATTCGCTAATAAATAAGAAAGAAACATATAAGATGAATTTCAAAATTCAAAAAAGTTATGTAAGGACAACTTATGCAAATATTTCGATAATATATTAGACCAATTATAAAATGGAGAAATAAAGTTACAAAGAATCCATATAAAGTAAGGACCACAAACTTACTATAATATTTAAATAAAAAATAATAATAAAGGAATGAAGTTACAGAAAATTCCTACAAAATAAGATTAAGTTACAATAATCTTTAGCCAACATGAGGCATAAAAAGCAAAACATACTATAAAGGAATAAGCTACAAACATTCCTAACTAGTAAGAAACACTAACTTACTATATGACAAAAAAAAAAGATCAACTTCCACAACTATTTAGAAAAATATGGGAAGTAAAATAAATAAACCAATGATCACAAAACGAAATAAATAAAATAAACATTCTAAGAGTAATAATATGAAATGAGATGAAACAAAGAGTAATTTAAAATGAATAAAAATGTTAATTGTATCAATAAAAACCAACGCTTCAAGTATTATCAAATAGTATCACTAAAGAAAGATGAAAAATATATGACTCGAAATGAGCAATAATGAAATACAAAAGTAAAAGATTCCCAACAAATATTATGATTATTATTATTATTATGAGTCACGAGATGACTGTATTGAAGATTCATTAATTGAGATTGACTGTTGAATAAGTCCAGCAATCATTTAACTGAGCAGGGATGATGTTCCCCTGATCTCAGAAAAAGAGTAGTTTTGAACGACGGAGTTAGGTAAGCCAATAGAGCCCATCCGAATCGATTTCAGCTACAAAGTAGGGATAGTTAGGGAAAATAAGATTTATAGGGAATAATTTATAATATAAAAATCAATAAGCCAGTTCGTAATAAGAAAAATAATGCAGAAAAGACTCAGAAGAAAGGAAGTACAAGATACAGATTTGAACATAAAAATGAACGAGGAAGCAGGAGAATTTAAGAAGAAAATGATAGAACATAATTTATAATTTCATCAACTTAGAATCACGTTTTATAAAATGATCAATTTTGGTGGAAGGGCATTATATAACATCGCCAAAATCAGATCATATTTGATGACTATAAGTATGTATAAAAACAATGCTAAAAAATAATATATGTTAATAAATAAATAATGAAGAGAATAAAAATATAAAATGTAATTAAGAAAGAAGGAGAAAGAGTTATAAACCAAAAGTGATTATTAAAGAAACTCAACGACTAGACTGACAGACAAACGACTCTGACCCAACCCCAGAGATTGGCCAGATAACGAACCAAAATAAAAGTAAACAAGATGAGAAGTGAAGGAGAAGAAAAATGAGAACAAAGAGGGAACACACCAACGATGAAGAAAATAAAATGAAACACGTCGAGAAAACACAACACAAAACACAGACAAGAAAACACAGACAAGGCATAGAGAATAGAGAAGGGAGAAATAATGTAATCAAATATAATAAAGAAAATGAAACCGGTAGAAAACCAATATAAATAATAAACATCAGTATTGACTGAGTGACAATTGTAATTAGTCACGATTGTAATTAATAAAACACGATTGCTAAACATACACTAGCCAAAGAATTAGAAGTATATGTAAGTTGTTAACAGAGAAAGACATGATATTAATAAGTATATATAATATGTATAGAGAAAGAGAAAGATATTGAAATAGTGAGAAGTAAACGGAAGTTAACATAGTGAAAGTGAAATTACCCTAAAGTGAAATGATACAAAAAGAAACACTAAGTAAATTATAATAAACACAAAATAATTTAAAAGTGCAAGTGATGAATAAATAAAAATATTGTCAATGATAGTAATAGGGAAAATAGGGAAGGCTAAGATAAACACTTAGTAAAAGTGACAAACACTTAAGGTTTAATAGTGAACAATAGCATTTAAGAAAGTTACTAAGAATAATATTTAAAATAAAGCATTGATTAAGTAATAATGAACACTGAAGAGTGATATTAACTGTAGTGATTAGAAAAGAATATTATTGTAGAGCTTAAAAGTGTATTGTAGAATTTAAAGGTAAGAACCACATGACAAAGTAATAAGATAGTGTTAACATGGAAAAGAAAGCAAAGAGTTTTATAAAATAAGTAGTTTAAAACCATAAATAAACACCCATGTTATAAGGGAAGATTAATGAAACAAGTTCAATAGAGGTGAGGTTGTTTATCACCCGAACAATAAATCAAAGGTAATGAATTGTACACCAATATTAGATAATAAGTGTTAAATAATTGTCTAAACAAACTTATGAATAGGATATGGATTGGGTAATTATCCCAAACATAGACCTAAATGTTATATGTTATATGATGAAAAAATAGGAATTAATAGCCATATTGTTGACAGTGGCAGAGTAAATAAGTAAGAAAAGAAAGCAATGTTTGAGTTAGAAAAGAGAAAAACCAGTTAGTAAATAATTAGCAATAAATAATGAATAAAACAGTTGTAACACACAAAAAATCACACAAAGACTGAACCAAAACACACCCATAGATAATAAACATAATTATAAGAACAAAATAAAGCTCTAGGACAAAATGAGATATAATGTATATGAAATAATCAAAAATCAGTAATGGCTACTTAGACTTGAGACAAGCCTAACGGTCAAACACCAACAAATACTAATTGTATGAAAATAGCCAAGTAATTAACAAATCCAAGGTGACTGATTAACCAAGGATAAATGGTAAATTTTATTAAAAACAAAATATTAAAATAAGGAGTTATATAAACAGAGAAATGTAATTAGTAAATATTAAATTAATTGTAAACTTATAAAACATGAAATAACCCAATATTGTGGGATACCAAAATAATCTTTGTAAGAAAATACAAATGACAGTGCTAATAATTAATACTTAAGAAGGAAGATAATGGAAGGAAGAAAGTCAGAAGATAATGAAGATTTGAAAAGAAATCAAATTTTGATAACAATGGATTTATATCAAGCTAGGCCAATCAGAATTCTTTGGTAACCATAGAAACCGGACTGGTAGCAAAATTTACCGTTGAATAACGTTACTCAAAAAGTGACGCTCATGAAAAACAGAAGCCAAAATTTTGAACCACCAATTTTCTTATGTAAAATGTTTTAAAAGTTAAACAAATTGTCAAAATTTAACGAGAAGGAGGCTGACTATCACTGAACTCAACTAACTGAGGGAGAAGACTTTTTAATTCAAGACGAAGTAAATAAATTAATCCAAGTACTGTGAAAAAGATGCCAGAAGCCCGAATAATTGAAAACTGAATTCCATTGCAGCTACAGTCCTTTGTTCCAGACCAACAGATTAATCACAGGCTATGAAGCTGTTAAGTATCCTATAAATTATCTAAACTTCCGAAATAACGCACTTTGAATATTTCTCACTATATTCTGAAATATCACTGATCCAATTTATTCTCTTTCAAAGATTAAATAAAAATATTAAGACACTGAAATTTGTCAAATTATAAAGTTAACCTAGTATTAGTTTACGAACCTTTAAAACACTTTTACTACACTCCAACAAACCACTTATAGCTACACGTTATAAGATTTGAGTAGAAACATTGTAAGGTTGTGTATTTTTATTATTGTAATTGCATCTAAGCCTTTCATCGTGATCAAAAGAATCCATACGATTGAACGAAATTATTAGTTGACTATTTTGGTAGAACGCCATACTGTATATTTGTTTCGTTCAAAATCGATTTGTTAAACCCAGAGAGAGATTGTCTCATAGATAAATAACCGGTGCAAAATTATATAAGAAACCAAATATAACTTTTGTCAACAAAAACAGTAATAACCATTCGTTAATAAATCAATACTGTGTATATCAAATGTGTTTTATTTTCAGTAGGAAGGTGTATTCTTAATATTATAAATTATAGCGGACATCTATGAAGTGGTGACTAGTGCTCAAGCAGCGAATACAACAAACTGCTGGCTTGATCATACAAATCGATAAGCGGCGGGAGAAATTGAATTCTCCACACCGCCTGAGCGGAACCGCTGATAATAATACATTTTTAATTGTTTTAAATAAACAATTTGGCACCACCCGGTAATTATACACTCCTAGTGAACCTCAGGTCAGGACTACGATACCTGGTTATCCGTACGTTCGCAACGGACTCAAGCATCATAAGTTACGTTACTGAGCGAGGACGAATTGGTAAGACACACATACACAAGGTACACTCTGACACATTTACACTTTTGCAGAATTAAGACGAAGACGGACAGCATAACAGGTTATAATATGTACAATGTAAATACACCCAAATACTTTTATGTTCTTTTTAAAAACATGCTTAATTTGTGACAATTGTGATGATATTGTTTTACCTTCTTTTGGTAACCAGTTGTTCTCATTTTTCCTACATTTTTATTCTGTTCAGGGTGTTTTGAGTGTAATACAAAAACAAGTGCAATATTTTATTCTTATTATTTTCACAGATCCCAGAATTCCATTGTACACTGAGATACCTTGAAACCATCAAATTGTTAAACATAGTATTGAAAATTTACAAAAAACAGTGTATCCCAATTTAATTTGTAAATCTAACAATGATTTCATTTGCCGTTCTGGAATATATATTTTTCAACATTTTCTGGGGGAGGGACCCGGACCTCCCCCTTTACTGGAGGTATTCCATACCTGCTAACCCCTGGTAGTTGGGGGGGGCCCCATCACATGGTCAGCCTAGGGGCCCACTAACTCTAAATCCGGCCCTGGCACTAGTATGACAGCATAGTGGAAGCACTCAGCAAATGCCTCTCCCTCCACTGCTCACAATCATTCTGGCTAATTCATTAAACCCGTACTATTCCTTGAATTATTTAAATTTGTGAATACAAGATTTTTAAAAATCTATCTTTTTTAGACAATTCACACCACATTGACAAAATCTATCCAAAACATACGTACGAATGTGGTAGCATGTTTTCTTCAACATACCTGACAACCACCTTGCCAAAAGGCAATAAAAGCAACATTAGAGCAAGAGAGTGGACTGTACTGCCATCAGACATTTTTTTTATGTACAAAATATCCATATCATTAGTAGCCCAATAAATGTGTCAAGAGCTGTTATATTCTGTGGTAATATCAAGGTCCACATACTTGAGTTCAACAACAAGTTCAAGGGCTGTGCGGGACGAAGGGCATGCCTGTCGCCCACTCATATACTGTGTCCCAAGCTTCAAATAGAGCTCCTGCCGCAGGGACGATAGATGGGGCTGGATTAAGGGTGTGGCCTGCTACCTGCCGTGGGCTTGAGTTCAGTTCAGTCCTTACATTGTGACCATTATATTTATTATACCATCTACATTTGTTGCCATTTTATTGATACATATCAGATCCATCTACAGACATTCATTAGTGAAGTATACCATCACAACTGCCAGTAATTATTTAAAAAAACAACTCACTACGAAAATAAATAATAAATCTAATTTAAATTCACTTATTTGCTTACGAGTTACATTTGTTAGATATTATATAAAAATTCACAAACTAATCAAAACATACACGAAAATTTATGTTAAACCTGTTCCACAAAATTAGAAGTATTAAAAAATGTAAGCAACAACGAGCCCATGCAGAAATTGGAAGTGAATGCCTAACTCAATTTGACCAAAAAGACAATTCAGCACACTCGAAACAATTTAAACTATACTTACTAAAACACAAGCATTCTATCCTTTTTGTTTCTCATGGTTTTGCAAGTCAAATGAAATCCACTTATTGCGATTTCATACCTGTGCTACGGACCTGACAAAAGTTGATATAATTTAACATTCAATTTCTTCGTTCGTTAATTTTTACATTTTTTCAATTGTCTCAAGAAAACGAATAATTAAGTCAAAAATAATAAATTTAAAGTATTTAAACATTTAAAGCGTTAAAAACTGCATTTACTTTAAATAACTTTTGCATTTATAAGAGATGAGTTTTTGCTCTGCGTGACAAAAGCAAATATTTTATCAATTATAAGATGCACAGTAATGTTAATATTCGACAAATACTTTTCAAAACTAGTATATCAACATATTTAAATCTGTTCCACACATATTACAGTTTATTATACTTTCTTATTTTATTTCCACCTAATAAATAGTGCTAGTATCTTATAAGAGTGGCAGAAGAGGTTTATTAACTTAAAGTAGTTACTGTTTTACATCTCCTAATGATTTTTCTACCAAGTAATGAATTTACTTTTCTTTTATAAAATTGCTAAACTGCTATAATTGTTTTTATTATTTAGACAAAGCTTTTTGTCATTACTGACATCTTCAGGTCTTAAACAACGCTGAACATACACTGAACATCTTCAGGTCGTTGTTTAAGACCTGAAGATGTCAGTAATGACGAAAAGCTTTATCTAAATAATAAAAACAATTATAGCAGTTTAGCAATTTTATAAAAGAAAAGTAAGGATGGCTGCTAATTTAAACAATACGAAGAATAATGAATTTACTGTTCAGCTTTTAATTTATGAGTAGCCTGCAGATCCTGCACATTATTAATATGTTAAAATCTGAATTATGATAAAGACTCTGTGACATTTTTATTGTTTTATATATTTTATATACACATATCATATATTTTATAAAGATCTGTAAATAATTATTTAATATTATTATATACATACCACCAAAATCAGTAAAGTTTCAATTTTTTTAAATTATTGAATAAGGCCTTTTCGAAATTATTATAATTTTATCACCAGTTCACACTAAAATGTTCTTGTTGTGATGTCTTCTTTTATATGTATAAATGTTGTTATAACAACAATACTTATAACAACAACATTTATACATATAAAAGAAGACATCACAACAAGAACATTTTAGTGTGAACTGATGATGAAATTATAATAATTTCGAAAAGGTCTTATTCAATAATTTAAAAAAATTGAAACTTTACTGATTTTGGTGGTATGTATATAATAATATTATAACAAATCAGTGGCATAATTTTAGCAAAATAATTATTTAATACACTCGTATGTTTGATAAAATTCTTATGTCTCAAATGATCTTAGTTATATTTTGTATAACTACCACCACATTCTTTTACAGTGATATGCATTTCTGTCTGACATAGGTAAATATCACAGTGACACTTGTCTATCTGTTTACAGATTATCACAAAAATGTACGCTTATACAAAATAAAATAAGTATTGGGGTTGTGAGTACTAGAAATATATGAAAAATATATATTATACTAACCGTCTGTGACTTCTCGTATTTGATGTCCCTTCTTATAACGACATGTTTCGAGACTCTTGTCCAATTGTCAAGCATAAAATTTGTAGCACATATCAGATATGTTTGTCAAACGTTAAAAACCATGTCATAATGGCCACAAATAACGGATTATTACAATAACGAACTATACTAATTTGTAACTTGAATACGCGCATCGGGCGAACAGTGTACACTGCACAGTGACCCACCGCGCATTAACCGCAACTGATTCTTGTTATCTCAATATATCAATGCGGTGTCATACAATACATTATACTTGAATAATAACTGGTCGTTCAAAATGTGTGGCTTGGTATTAGTGTCCCTGAACGCTTTGTACACCTCAAATTCCTCGAGTGTGTTCATATAACGTCCTTTACTGCAAAAGTGGAGGGGTTTTAAATTAGTTCTGAAATCAGTATAACTATGATTTTCATTAGTAAGATGTTTGGCGAAACTTGATTTGATAGTATCATAGTTACGACAGATAGTGGGTGGTTTGTGTTCATTGAATCTTTTGAGAAAACCACGGCCCGTCTGGCCCACATAGAAAGCGTCACAATCATTGCATGACAATTTATAAATGCCCGTTTTATTCTCAATACAAGTAGATTCATGGGTGCGAAGATTATTTAAGATATTATTTGTAGTCTTGTAAGTGACTATGATATCAGTGTTTTTGTTTATGAGAGATTTTAAAATGTTCGGCATGAAATTGGTATATGTTGCGGTGATTGGGGGTTGTGGCTTTTTCTCCCGTGCTTACCCATGTGGAGAAAAAGCCACATAGATATATCGCCGCAACATATACCAATTTCATGCCGAACATTTTAAAATCTCTCATAAACAAAAACACTGATATCATAGTCACTTACAAGACTACAAATAATATCTTAAATAATCTTCGTACCCACGAATCTACTTGTTTTGAGAATAAAACGGGCATTTATAAATTGTCATGCAATGATTGTGACGCTTTCTATGTGGGCCAGACGGGCCATGGTTTTCTCAAAAGATTCAATGAACACAAACCACCCACTATCTGTCGTAACTATGATACTATCAAATCAAGTTTCGCCAAACATCTTATTAATGAAAATCATAGTTATACTGATTTCAGAACTAATTTAAAACCCCTTCACTTTTGCAGTAAAGGACGTTATATGAACACACTCAAGGAATTTGAGGTGTACAAAGCGTTCAGGGACACTAATACCAAACCACACATTTTGAACGACCAGTTATTATTCAAGTATAATGTATTGTATGACACCGCGTTGAGATATTGAGATAACAAGAATCAGTTGCGGTTAATGCGCGGTGGGTCACTGTGCAGTGTACACTGTTCGCCCGATGCGCGTATTCAAGTTACAAATTAGTATAGTTCGTTATTTTAATAATTCGTTATTTGTGGTCATTATGACATGGTTTTTAACATTTGACAAACATATCTGATATGTGCTACAAATTTTATGCTTGACAATGGGACAAGTCTCGAAACATGTCGTTATAAGAAGGGACATCAAATACGAGAAGTCACAGACGGTTAGTATAATATATATTTTTCATATATTTAACGGAAACGTGGCTTGGTACTAAAACAGGTTTATTCCTACTATAATATGAGTACTAGAAGTCGCCACATACCTGCACTGGTTGTAAAACCAGGAAAAGGTTATTTTGTGATACTGTTCACTGACATGTCTATTGTTATATAGGCTTGTGGTTTCTCCAAGAGGTATAATGTATGTGGCTACCTCCAGTGGCTTGAGAGACATTTTCATACAGAAAATGCTCATGGCCGCTAATGATAAGCGAGAAATGTTGATACTTTTTTCAACAACAATTGCTTCACTTGCTAAAAGCGGACAGTGAGGCCTTGTCGTTTTTTTTTTACATCTATTTATTATCTATCCATCTAGTAAATCTATTTTTACCTATTTTTGTTTAATATTATTTAGTTTTTAGATTTTCTATTTACTTCAATTTTAGCTAAATTTATTAACCAAAAATTACTGTATATTCAGATGCAACATTGCGGGTTAAAGTAACAAATAGTCCCTAAAAATAATTAAACAATTCTTCTTCAGAAAAAAAATGTATTTATCCAAATATATTCAATTAAATATGTCTGAAATGTACTAACATTCTGCCAACTTTTCTCTGCATATCAAGCTTAATTTTGGAGCAGTGGCTGTCGATTGCTTGGGTGTGAACAGAAAAATTGCAAGGATGTACAAAATTAAGCGAATGGTTCAAAGACAAATGTGTATACCCATATTGTTTGAGCGAGTTGTAGCCGCACCACATATCTGTAACTATAGTCGTTTCTGGTTCTAAATTATCTAAAATTACACAATTTGGTATGTTTGCATTTGCGTTTATCCACCACCTTTAGCAAGCACTTCTTTGATCTCTTACAAATTCCCCGAAGTACCCACCGAGTTTTGGTTATTGGACCCCTGCCTTCTACCGAACCAACTTTCATCAATCTCAATAATATCTCATGGACCACCAATTTTTGAGCTGTTCTCCACCAGCCAGACAGTAAGAATCTCCCTCAACTTGTTTTTCAATTTTCGCAAATTTTTCTTGCATATTTCGATCTCTCTTGAAATGATTGAAATTGGATGTAGCCTACGACAAATGATCAATGAATGTACGACAAATGTCTCTTAAACCGCTAGAAGTAGCCATATACATTTATAACTCTTGGAAAACCCAGCAAACCCTATAACAATAGACATGTCAGTGACAAATATTGACAGCCGTTACTTTAAAACCTTTTCCTGGTTTTACAACCGGTGCAGGTGTGCAGCGACTTCTAGTACCCTCAACCCAAGTATTGTAAATGATGTTAAAATTCAACCCAAGTATTGTAAATGATGTTAAAATGTATTTTTATTTTTGTCATCATATTATGTTGACGAATGGTGAATCAGCAATTTCTGTTACTATTAGATAGACTAAAGCGGTAAACACAATAATTCTAGAAATGTGAATAACAGAACTTACTGAGTGCATTTCTTAAAATGATCCAGGTAATTGACAACAATGTTTCCTTCTTTGGACTCTTCATTAAAAGTGTCCAAATCATTCTGGTAGTAACCCCAAATACTTTGCACAGTGCACTCAAATACTCGTGTCGGTCCTGTGAACGGTGATGTCAGAGGTGCAAAACATATTTTTTCCAGTCCTTTCCCTTCTGACTGACCTATCTGTAACCACAAGCAACAGATTTACATTATTATATATAAAAACTTTCAAAAATGAACTTACTTTTGGTATCACTTTCACAAACGTTTCAAGGTGTTGTGCCTCTTCCTCAGTGTGAGTAAATACTGAATGTCATTGTTACAGAATAACGATTATGGACTATAGGTGTGTGTGGTGGGAATTGATGGTGGGAGGGAATTGGCGCTAAGGTTCAAATTTTGTGTTTGGATCAATGTATCAAATAGTGTATGTGATTTGTAATGTAATTGTTCATTTAATATGTTGTTTGGTTGTAATGTGTGATATCTGTATATTTCAAATTGTTCGGTTGTGTTTAATTTTCTACTTTTTGGTAAGTAGTGTAATATTTCCATGTTGTGTTTTATGTTTGTGTAACTATGGTTTTCATTTTGTAAATGTGTGGCAAATGTGGAATGTATGTAATTTGTGGTGAGGGCTTTTACATGTTCTGAAAATCTGGAATAAAAAGATCTTCCCGTCTGGCCGATGTAGAATTGGTTACAATCATTACAATTTAATTTATAAACTCCTGTTTTAATGTATGTGTCTGTGTCTTTGTTAATATTTATATGTTTCATAATGGTGTTGTTGGTTCTGTAGGCTATTTTATAATTGTGTTTTCTAAATGTGTTAGCAATTTTGTGTGTATTGGAGTTGTAGTATGTAAGTGTTATGTACTTACTGGGTTGTGTGTTGTTAGTCTGATGTGTTTTATTTTTTGTGCTTAGGATGATTTACATTATCTTTTTTTTTTATATTTAACAAAATGGCAAATTTTTATGAAGATATACACTAAGTGAGAGAGAGATTTAACAATGCAATAGAAATAGATAGATAGATTTGTCATACAAGCAAGTACATAGTCGCCTGTTTTTGCATTACTCTAATTCTGGTTTTCTTTCAAAAAATACTAACTTATCTATGAGACCAGAAATACATATTTATGAACAAATTCATAATTATAAGGAGCAAATCAGATATGCATATGGCCTTCTAAGAAAAGTGTCAACACTAAGTAAAATGTGTTACCTAATCAAAATGCAAAATCTACTATATGCCTAATGTGCTTTTGAAAACTGTAACAGACTCATTACTTACAGTTTAAAAGTTTATATACTGTTATTTTGTGATGGAAGTGATGCAAAATCAATTTTGACAATCATTACTACCTCAGCAAAAATCATTTCATTCTTAAAAATTACAAGAATCTTAAATCTTACATGAATGTACCCCATAACAAAGACCAAATGGAGTTCCCTTGTTGTCAGCAAATGGATTCCTACATCATGTGAAGTTATTGATAAAAAGTAACCCCCCCCCACAATATACAACAAACAACACTCGTAAAGTGATAATAAAGTTTACATTATTTCTGTTAAATCCAAATTAAGATTTTACAAAAGTATATCATCACAACTGTAACCTGTTATCACAACTGGTGGAGAGAGAGGTGGGAAGGGAGGGACCTTCTGCCATCAAGTCAAGGTGTCCATCAGCCACTTCTACTACTTCCTTCTATCATGGGTAAGACATTTGACTTCTAAAACATGGTCTTCTATTAGCCAGCTGCCGGCTAAGTAACAGCTGACCCATTCCAATATTGGTTTTACTCTTCTTCGCCCTCTGTCTCGACACGCTTCCACAATCAGCTGAAGCAAATGGAACTTTCATTCATCCTCACTACATGACCAATAAATTATCACATTGTTCTTCTCTCTAATATTCCTGCTGGAAGAAATTTTTCTTGGTCATATTCTTAATTCGTTCTCTCCTAGTTCTTCCAGCTGCTCTCTTGAAAAATGATATTTTACTGGTTTCCAATCTGCTTTTATATTTCTCTAGCAAGGCAAGACTTTCTATCATTTATGGGTGGAAAAACATCTTTTATACATTAGTGATGGTCATTCATAAGCAAGTCGGTTCTTATAACACAGTTCCATTGAATGAATAACATGGTTCCAAGTAATGGTAAGAATCAGCTCTTAGTTAATCAAACTTTTGACACACGGAACCAACATCATTCACTCTTGTTTCTGTTACAGGCTGACTTACACAAGCCACTAAGCCACAACAACAAAACAAACTGTTTGAACAAGCAATAAAGTAGGAGATTTATTTGATATGTATCACACTTCTGGATATCATAATTAAGGTTTTTTGACAGTCAATTTTCCAAAAAACATCTTTCTTTGATAGATTAAGTTGTAGCGGGTCATTTTTGGGTGTTTTATTTTAACGGTTTGGGGCATTTATATTTTATTCATTTCATTTTCGGTCGGGATCCTTGTAAAATATTACGAAAATAATGTATTATTGTGCAACGTATTTGTCCGTATAATAGACCAGTGTTGAGAAACAGTTGGAAACAACGCAATAAGACGCAGGTTGTTGTTGTGTAATGCGGCAAAGGAATTTGCACCTCCACAAAATTCGCAGAAATCTGTACTGGTGTGGCAGTGCACACACGTCACTACTCGCGCATGAGCGCATACCCAAGCGATGTTGAAAAACCAAGATGGCTAGAGAGAATAATATTCATCGCCTTCTCCAAAACTTTGCGGAAGCACTGTTGTAAGTCCCACCCACTTTTATGACATCAGCCAGTGCCTGGTTGAAATCGTCTGCTATCGTCATTCCAACAACTACATGACTAGCATGAGTCGAAACTGTGACGACTACATACAAGGCATTGATGTCCGTCGTCTTGACTAAAATGCTCCTGGAGTGGGGAACTGAGAGACGCAGGCAGTCTGGGGTCGACTCTCGCCTGTGCTGGTCGCCCGTCAACCGGACTCAGAAACAAAATTTTTTTAAACTGATATAACAGTGAAATAGCCGAAAAAGTTTATGTGACCGCGGTCGGGAAAAATGTAAAACAACATTAAACACCTTTTGGACATTTCACACGAAATTAGAAAAGAAATGGATGTGCGCGAAGACCACGTGGCCGGGGGTTATTTCGTCTATTGAAAGTGTAAGGGTTGGGGTTTTATAAAGGTACGGGGTATCAAATAAATTAAAATTAATTTAAGTGAAAATGGCAGGCTGGGCTCTCTTGTTTAATGTATGTAAGTAGTAGAAAATAAGAATAGTACATAAGACGTAATGATTACACAACCTGTAAAATCATAATATTTTTAAAGTATGTAAAATCTATATTTGGAGGAAAAGTAAAAAATTCAAATCTGTCAAATGATTTTAAAATAAAATTAAAAGTTGAATTCTCTTCTAAAATGAGTTGTGTCAGTACTTTGCATAACCCATAGACCATGTTTGTATCTAGGTACATGTGATCGAATCCTGTGACCCTGTAAGTTTTCGTAACGGTAAGTAACAATTAATTGGAAATTTAATAATAATAATAAATGTGATCGAAGCAAGTCACAGTTGGCGCCACGAAACAGGCACGAATTGAATTAATTATAATTAATTAATTGAATTCCGCATCGACATGGATACAAGCATGTTCTAGGTTAGCTTAGTAACCTAACAGTAGATTACAAAATTTAAATAATTACTGTATTTATTTAATTAATTATTCTATTTAAGCAATTTATATAATTTAATTTATATCAATAATACAAAATGTCAAATAACGAAAATGACGTAAATAAAATGAGTGTCGAAGTTTTCGACGACTCAAATGTTAGTAATTATGAAACACGCTCGACTCCAAGTGTGAGTCAGAGTGAAGCAGAAATAAGTATAACAGATCAAAGTAAAGTAAATGAAGATTCAGGGATTCAAGTAACCCCGAAATTAGATAGGGAAAGTAGAATTGATAGTAAAGAAGTCGGCTTCACTGACGGAAACATAGTAGCACAATCTACTCCGTCGACAACACGAACTAAAGGGTTGTCGATGGACGATCTGTTTAATTTAATGAAAACAATGTCCGAAAACATAAATAGCAACTTAAATGCAAAATTTGAAGAGCAACAAATTGATTCCAATGTCAAGTTTCACGAATTAAAGAACGAGATTCAAGAACTAAATAAATGTTTAGAAAGTACCCATGAGACAATAATGACTAGTTTGAGTAAATTAGAACAGAGTGTGGAGCGAATGTGATGAATCCAGATAAGAATAATACAAATGAAACTTGTAATGACAAATACAAAAATGTAATGCCAGATAAAGAGTTAACAAATAATGTACGTAATACTGAGAATATTAATGTGTTTGAAGAGTTAGTATCAGAGACTGATACGGTAAAAATAAATAATGAGAGTATTAATGAAAGTGTAGAATGTAGTGATTATGAGATGTTAATGTGTGTCAGTGAGTTAGAGAGAGAGAGGAGAAATAATGTTGTAGTAGAGTGGGGACAGAGGGGAAATTTTCCTTTTATTATTTATGATGATTTAATGTGGTCACAAGAGTTTTTGAAGGGCAAGGCTCCCGTGTTAGTAGAAGATTTGAGTTTATTTTATTTGTATAAGTTTATACCCTCTGTGTGGAATGATTTTATAAGTATGAGATGGTGTTATGATGAGAGAGGTTTAAATAGAGAATTGTGTGTTGAGAGAGAGATAGAAGTATATAATTTAAAGAGAGATTATGATGAGTTGAAAGAAATATTAGAAGTGTATTTAAACAAGAATGATCTAATGGATAATACAAAAGTAACTAACCCGATATTGGAAATATTTACTGACGGAGATTTAACAGAATTACTTAACTTAGACTTGGTGAATGATTATTATGGTATAACGGATAAATTGAAATTGTTTGGTTATGACACACAAGACAACAATATGTATGTCAATATAATTGAACAGTGCTATACAAAACCAAGATTAATCTTTGACGATGGAGGGTAGACTGTAAAGCAATAAAAGACAATTAAACATTATGTTTTATGGTTTTGTGACCTCGCAACCTTGAACATTGAAGTGTGATATGACTAAATAAATAAGGATGCAGATTTGTAAATAAATGTTTAATAAGTTTATTTGTGTGTATTGTAGAATGTTAAGTAAACAATATGTGTGTAGATGATTGTTGTAATACTAATATTAATATTTGCAATTTAAACAAATAACCGAATTAATTTTGAAAACTAATTGGCTAATTGTAAATGTTTAATTAATTTAATTAAAATAATTTGAAATGTTTTAAATATTTTGATTAATTCAAAGATTATATAATTGAATTTTCTGATGAATATAAATGGTTTAACGAGAAGTGAAGTTGGTAATTAAATGATGATTGTTGATTTGAAATAACTTTTTGTTAAATGTTTCAGAGGTTACTTGGAGTAGTGGTGTATGGTGTATATAGTTATGTATGTCAGTATATGAATTATGGACTGTAAGTATAAAATTTTTATGATACAAAGCAAATATAACAAAATGTACACAAATGTTTAACTTAATGGAACGAATTTTAACTTCAATAATGAAAATGACTTGAGATAATGATTTAAAGGGTAATAATAACTGAGATATGATGATAAATAAATATGTATCTTTCATATAATGTGTTCAATTTTGAGATGTGTTTTTATTATGTTAGGATATCAGCTGATCAGCAATACCATGTCACTGGTATATTGGTTTGTAAATGTTACAAGTAATTAATGTTTAATGTACTACAGATATTTTGAAGTAAGGATAAAAAGAATATGAGAAATAAAATAATAATAATTTATGCAAATTAATAAAAGATAATTCATGGGTGATAAATGTTTTATGGGACACGTAGATCTGTCCAAGTTGAAATCAAAGTTGAAGTTGAAATAGTAGAGGTGAATATGCTGCAATGTTGTTTTTGAGTTGATGTGATGTAACAGAGTTGGTGAAGTATTAATGTTGACACAGTGGTAATGGAGACTTTATGTAGATTTTGAGTGACATATTGTTGTTTTTATAGTTAATGAGGTTATTTTGTGTATTTGTAGTAATGTAATGAGATTGAGATTTTTGGGGATGGCAATTTTGTATTAGGGGGTAGTGTATTTGGGGAGTCCGCAACAAGGGTTGGGACGGGATAGGGATAGATTTTTGTGGGGAAGGGGCCACCTTAGGTAGAATCCCGGCCGCCAAATAAGGGAATTGAGTTTTTTGGGTAGGGGAAACACGTATCCTATGTACAAAGGGTTAGAGAGTATTTTATATGTAGAGAAGGTGGCGAATTGTGTTAAATGATAAGTTGGGGTTTAGAGTGTCTTGATTAGTAGATATTTTGGTAGAGATGGGTGTCATGATAATCGAAGTTGATTAATATTAGAGCCATAGGGAGAGGTAAAGTTTATATATGCATACAGATCTAATACAGAAAAACGAGAATGAATAATTTACATCACCCACAGTAGATTAACGTAAGATTGTTAAGCAAAAAGAGTGATTTATGATAAAGATATAAAATTTTCATATTTTTTTTGCCAGTGACAAAATTTTGATAGAAGTGAGAATAATGTAAAGTCCAGAATTGTTTAAATAATTTAAATGTCAACTTGATTATTATATTGATATTTTGTTTGTTTTAAATATTTTGTTAGTATGTTTGTATGTCAAAGTTAGGATATTACAGATGTTCAATGTGTTTTCAGAACTTATATATAACATATGTAGGTCAAGGGTTTTGGACTTGACCTAGTTTCGATCAGCTGATGAGGTCATACACCTACTAAGCTTGTATAGTAGGAAGCCAATTTTAATTTGTTTGTTTAATTAATTCAAACCAATATTTGAATAATTTTAATAAAGATGTTATTTAATAAATAAATTTAATAAATATTTAATGAATAATTTTTTTTTGAATTTTAAAATTTTTGGAAATTTTAATTTTTTTGGAAAAAAAAAAAAAAAAAGATTTTTCGCCTGCCAGCGAGTGAATATTTTAGGTAATGATTATTTTATTATGTGTGCATTAACCATGTTTCTTTTATTGTATTGTGTTGTATTGGTAGACTATAAGTGGTTCTCATGTTAGAGTAAGGAGGTGGTTATCTTAGTAGAAATGTCTAGGTAGTCATGTTTAAAAAAAAAAAAAAAAAAAAAAAGAGGAAGAGAATTTTTTGATAAACGATTATTTTTTTTGAATTTTGATTTTTTTAAATTTTTGATAAATTTTAAAAGAAAGTTTTATTTTTTTTATGTGTCATGGTAGCCTGTAACGTGAGTGTGTGTGAGCCCAGTATCTGCTAAAGGCAGCCCAGCTTGCAAAAAGGGGAAACATATCGGCGGAGGAGCTGGAATAATTTTAGCCAGGGATTGAGGATTTTTGGGGGTAGCATGTTAAAAGGTGAGGTGCGCTGTGGTGCGAGTCTGCTCGATTTCTCGGTGTTGGGATCTCTTACGGAGAAGTCCAGTGATCTCGTTCAGATGAGTCCATGGTCGCTGAACCAGGGGGGGTCGTGTACCCATGAGATTAAGAACCAGGGGGTTGTTGGCACTAGTTCCTCTCCGGTCCTCTTCGGGGTTATCGATGAGATTTCTTCTGTCGTGAACAGCAGAATTCTCATCGAGGGGGTATTGTAGCGGGTCATTTTTGGGTGTTTTATTTTAACGGTTTGGGGCATTTATATTTTATTCATTTCATTTTCGGTCGGGATCCTTGTAAAATATTACGAAAATAATGTATTATTGTGCAACGTATTTGTCCGTATAATAGACCAGTGTTGAGAAACAGTTGGAAACAACGCAATAAGACGCAGGTTGTTGTTGTGTAATGCGGCAAAGGAATTTGCACCTCCACAAAATTCGCAGAAATCTGTACTGGTGTGGCAGTGCACACACGTCACTACTCGCGCATGAGCGCATACCCAAGCGATGTTGAAAAACCAAGATGGCTAGAGAGAATAATATTCATCGCCTTCTCCAAAACTTTGCGGAAGCACTGTTGTAAGTCCCACCCACTTTTATGACATCAGCCAGTGCCTGGTTGAAATCGTCTGCTATCGTCATTCCAACAACTACATGACTAGCATGAGTCGAAACTGTGACGACTACATACAAGGCATTGATGTCCGTCGTCTTGACTAAAATGCTCCTGGAGTGGGGAACTGAGAGACGCAGGCAGTCTGGGGTCGACTCTCGCCTGTGCTGGTCGCCCGTCAACCGGACTCAGAAACAAAATTTTTTTAAACTGATATAACAGTGAAATAGCCGAAAAAGTTTATGTGACCGCGGTCGGGAAAAATGTAAAACAACATTAAACACCTTTTGGACATTTCACACGAAATTAGAAAAGAAATGGATGTGCGCGAAGACCACGTGGCCGGGGGTTATTTCGTCTATTGAAAGTGTAAGGGTTGGGGTTTTATAAAGGTACGGGGTATCAAATAAATTAAAATTAATTTAAGTGAAAATGGCAGGCTGGGCTCTCTTGTTTAATGTATGTAAGTAGTAGAAAATAAGAATAGTACATAAGACGTAATGATTACACAACCTGTAAAATCATAATATTTTTAAAGTATGTAAAATCTATATTTGGAGGAAAAGTAAAAAATTCAAATCTGTCAAATGATTTTAAAATAAAATTAAAAGTTGAATTCTCTTCTAAAATGAGTTGTGTCAGTACTTTGCATAACCCATAGACCATGTTTGTATCTAGGTACATGTGATCGAATCCTGTGACCCTGTAAGTTTTCGTAACGGTAAGTAACAATTAATTGGAAATTTAATAATAATAATAAATGTGATCGAAGCAAGTCACAGTTGGCGCCACGAAACAGGCACGAATTGAATTAATTATAATTAATTAATTGAATTCCGCATCGACATGGATACAAGCATGTTCTAGGTTAGCTTAGTAACCTAACAGTAGATTACAAAATTTAAATAATTACTGTATTTATTTAATTAATTATTCTATTTAAGCAATTTATATAATTTAATTTATATCAATAATACAAAATGTCAAATAACGAAAATGACGTAAATAAAATGAGTGTCGAAGTTTTCGACGACTCAAATGTTAGTAATTATGAAACACGCTCGACTCCAAGTGTGAGTCAGAGTGAAGCAGAAATAAGTATAACAGATCAAAGTAAAGTAAATGAAGATTCAGGGATTCAAGTAACCCCGAAATTAGATAGGGAAAGTAGAATTGATAGTAAAGAAGTCGGCTTCACTGACGGAAACATAGTAGCACAATCTACTCCGTCGACAACACGAACTAAAGGGTTGTCGATGGACGATCTGTTTAATTTAATGAAAACAATGTCCGAAAACATAAATAGCAACTTAAATGCAAAATTTGAAGAGCAACAAATTGATTCCAATGTCAAGTTTCACGAATTAAAGAACGAGATTCAAGAACTAAATAAATGTTTAGAAAGTACCCATGAGACAATAATGACTAGTTTGAGTAAATTAGAACAGAGTGTGGAGCGAATGTGATGAATCCAGATAAGAATAATACAAATGAAACTTGTAATGACAAATACAAAAATGTAATGCCAGATAAAGAGTTAACAAATAATGTACGTAATACTGAGAATATTAATGTGTTTGAAGAGTTAGTATCAGAGACTGATACGGTAAAAATAAATAATGAGAGTATTAATGAAAGTGTAGAATGTAGTGATTATGAGATGTTAATGTGTGTCAGTGAGTTAGAGAGAGAGAGGAGAAATAATGTTGTAGTAGAGTGGGGACAGAGGGGAAATTTTCCTTTTATTATTTATGATGATTTAATGTGGTCACAAGAGTTTTTGAAGGGCAAGGCTCCCGTGTTAGTAGAAGATTTGAGTTTATTTTATTTGTATAAGTTTATACCCTCTGTGTGGAATGATTTTATAAGTATGAGATGGTGTTATGATGAGAGAGGTTTAAATAGAGAATTGTGTGTTGAGAGAGAGATAGAAGTATATAATTTAAAGAGAGATTATGATGAGTTGAAAGAAATATTAGAAGTGTATTTAAACAAGAATGATCTAATGGATAATACAAAAGTAACTAACCCGATATTGGAAATATTTACTGACGGAGATTTAACAGAATTACTTAACTTAGACTTGGTGAATGATTATTATGGTATAACGGATAAATTGAAATTGTTTGGTTATGACACACAAGACAACAATATGTATGTCAATATAATTGAACAGTGCTATACAAAACCAAGATTAATCTTTGACGATGGAGGGTAGACTGTAAAGCAATAAAAGACAATTAAACATTATGTTTTATGGTTTTGTGACCTCGCAACCTTGAACATTGAAGTGTGATATGACTAAATAAATAAGGATGCAGATTTGTAAATAAATGTTTAATAAGTTTATTTGTGTGTATTGTAGAATGTTAAGTAAACAATATGTGTGTAGATGATTGTTGTAATACTAATATTAATATTTGCAATTTAAACAAATAACCGAATTAATTTTGAAAACTAATTGGCTAATTGTAAATGTTTAATTAATTTAATTAAAATAATTTGAAATGTTTTAAATATTTTGATTAATTCAAAGATTATATAATTGAATTTTCTGATGAATATAAATGGTTTAACGAGAAGTGAAGTTGGTAATTAAATGATGATTGTTGATTTGAAATAACTTTTTGTTAAATGTTTCAGAGGTTACTTGGAGTAGTGGTGTATGGTGTATATAGTTATGTATGTCAGTATATGAATTATGGACTGTAAGTATAAAATTTTTATGATACAAAGCAAATATAACAAAATGTACACAAATGTTTAACTTAATGGAACGAATTTTAACTTCAATAATGAAAATGACTTGAGATAATGATTTAAAGGGTAATAATAACTGAGATATGATGATAAATAAATATGTATCTTTCATATAATGTGTTCAATTTTGAGATGTGTTTTTATTATGTTAGGATATCAGCTGATCAGCAATACCATGTCACTGGTATATTGGTTTGTAAATGTTACAAGTAATTAATGTTTAATGTACTACAGATATTTTGAAGTAAGGATAAAAAGAATATGAGAAATAAAATAATAATAATTTATGCAAATTAATAAAAGATAATTCATGGGTGATAAATGTTTTATGGGACACGTAGATCTGTCCAAGTTGAAATCAAAGTTGAAGTTGAAATAGTAGAGGTGAATATGCTGCAATGTTGTTTTTGAGTTGATGTGATGTAACAGAGTTGGTGAAGTATTAATGTTGACACAGTGGTAATGGAGACTTTATGTAGATTTTGAGTGACATATTGTTGTTTTTATAGTTAATGAGGTTATTTTGTGTATTTGTAGTAATGTAATGAGATTGAGATTTTTGGGGATGGCAATTTTGTATTAGGGGGTAGTGTATTTGGGGAGTCCGCAACAAGGGTTGGGACGGGATAGGGATAGATTTTTGTGGGGAAGGGGCCGCCTTAGGTAGAATCCCGGCCGCCAAATAAGGGAATTGAGTTTTTTGGGTAGGGGAAACACGTATCCTATGTACAAAGGGTTAGAGAGTATTTTATATGTAGAGAAGGTGGCGAATTGTGTTAAATGATAAGTTGGGGTTTAGAGTGTCTTGATTAGTAGATATTTTGGTAGAGATGGGTGTCATGATAATCGAAGTTGATTAATATTAGAGCCATAGGGAGAGGTAAAGTTTATATATGCATACAGATCTAATACAGAAAAACGAGAATGAATAATTTACATCACCCACAGTAGATTAACGTAAGATTGTTAAGCAAAAAGAGTGATTTATGATAAAGATATAAAATTTTCATATTTTTTTTGCCAGTGACAAAATTTTGATAGAAGTGAGAATAATGTAAAGTCCAGAATTGTTTAAATAATTTAAATGTCAACTTGATTATTATATTGATATTTTGTTTGTTTTAAATATTTTGTTAGTATGTTTGTATGTCAAAGTTAGGATATTACAGATGTTCAATGTGTTTTCAGAACTTATATATAACATATGTAGGTCAAGGGTTTTGGACTTGACCTAGTTTCGATCAGCTGATGAGGTCATACACCTACTAAGCTTGTATAGTAGGAAGCCAATTTTAATTTGTTTGTTTAATTAATTCAAACCAATATTTGAATAATTTTAATAAAGATGTTATTTAATAAATAAATTTAATAAATATTTAATGAATAATTTTTTTTTGAATTTTAAAATTTTTGGAAATTTTAATTTTTTTGGAAAAAAAAAAAAAAAAAGATTTTTCGCCTGCCAGCGAGTGAATATTTTAGGTAATGATTATTTTATTATGTGTGCATTAACCATGTTTCTTTTATTGTATTGTGTTGTATTGGTAGACTATAAGTGGTTCTCATGTTAGAGTAAGGAGGTGGTTATCTTAGTAGAAATGTCTAGGTAGTCATGTTTAAAAAAAAAAAAAAAAAAAAAAAAAGAGGAAGAGAATTTTTTGATAAACGATTATTTTTTTTGAATTTTGATTTTTTTAAATTTTTGATAAATTTTAAAAGAAAGTTTTATTTTTTTTATGTGTCATGGTAGCCTGTAACGTGAGTGTGTGTGAGCCCAGTATCTGCTAAAGGCAGCCCAGCTTGCAAAAAGGGGAAACATATCGGCGGAGGAGCTGGAATAATTTTAGCCAGGGATTGAGGATTTTTGGGGGTAGCATGTTAAAAGGTGAGGTGCGCTGTGGTGCGAGTCTGCTCGATTTCTCGGTGTTGGGATCTCTTACGGAGAAGTCCAGTGATCTCGTTCAGATGAGTCCATGGTCGCTGAACCAGGGGGGGTCGTGTACCCATGAGATTAAGAACCAGGGGGTTGTTGGCACTAGTTCCTCTCCGGTCCTCTTCGGGGTTATCGATGAGATTTCTTCTGTCGTGAACAGCAGAATTCTCATCGAGGGGGTATTGTAGCGGGTCATTTTTGGGTGTTTTATTTTAACGGTTTGGGGCATTTATATTTTATTCATTTCATTTTCGGTCGGGATCCTTGTAAAATATTACGAAAATAATGTATTATTGTGCAACGTATTTGTCCGTATAATAGACCAGTGTTGAGAAACAGTTGGAAACAAAGCAATAAGACGCAGGTTGTTGTTGTGTAATGCGGCAAAGGAATTTGCACCTCCACAAAATTCGCAGAAATCTGTACTGGTGTGGCAGTGCACACACGTCACTACTCGCGCATGAGCGCATACCCAAGCGATGTTGAAAAACCAAGATGGCTAGAGAGAATAATATTCATCGCCTTCTCCAAAACTTTGCGGAAGCACTGTTGTAAGTCCCACCCACTTTTATGACATCAGCCAGTGCCTGGTTGAAATCGTCTGCTATCGTCATTCCAACAACTACATGACTAGCATGAGTCGAAACTGTGACGACTACATACAAGGCATTGATGTCCGTCGTCTTGACTAAAATGCTCCTGGAGTGGGGAACTGAGAGACGCAGGCAGTCTGGGGTCGACTCTCGCCTGTGCTGGTCGCCCGTCAACCGGACTCAGAAACAAAATTTTTTTAAACTGATATAACAGTGAAATAGCCGAAAAAGTTTATGTGACCGCGGTCGGGAAAAATGTAAAACAACATTAAACACCTTTTGGACATTTCACACGAAATTAGAAAAGAAATGGATGTGCGCGAAGACCACGTGGCCGGGGGTTATTTCGTCTATTGAAAGTGTAAGGGTTGGGGTTTTATAAAGGTACGGGGTATCAAATAAATTAAAATTAATTTAAGTGAAAATGGCAGGCTGGGCTCTCTTGTTTAATGTATGTAAGTAGTAGAAAATAAGAATAGTACATAAGACGTAATGATTACACAACCTGTAAAATCATAATATTTTTAAAGTATGTAAAATCTATATTTGGAGGAAAAGTAAAAAATTCAAATCTGTCAAATGATTTTAAAATAAAATTAAAAGTTGAATTCTCTTCTAAAATGAGTTGTGTCAGTACTTTGCATAACCCATAGACCATGTTTGTATCTAGGTACATGTGATCGAATCCTGTGACCCTGTAAGTTTTCGTAACGGTAAGTAACAATTAATTGGAAATTTAATAATAATAATAAATGTGATCGAAGCACGTCACAAAGTGTCAACTAGAGATCTATTAAGTGCCCTAATAAGTAATTCTAAATTTAATATATACATACTCCATACACAGTTTTAACAATCAGAAGTTATTAAAAGTGCATATCAATTAATGTGAAAATGGTATCATAATTACATCATTTCTTGGAACATATTTATTTCAGCATGTATGACAGAAGCACAATATTACAGTATAAAAATTACAGTTTTCTGTTAACAAATTTCTGTTTTCTATTGCACAGAAAACCCTTAAATGCCCAGCATTTTTGTAAAAGTAAGAAAAATGTGTCTAGGATTATCTGTGCGCTGCGAACTTATATGTGGAATCCTTGTTTCCTCAAACGACAGAAAACAAGTAATGCTTAGTGGTCCAATACTATGCAATGAGTTACATGCAATACCATTCACCTTGTTACCAATATGTGTTTCACAAACAGACATGAAAAAAAAGACTGGTAAACCACTATTTAAAAAAAAATATATTTGGTATCCTGTTTACGAAAGTATCGTATCCTGCATTTGTTACCATGTATAACAAAACAAAGAAATTATGTTGTGTGAAATTATGAAATTCAAGGAGTTGAGTATAAGATCAACAAAGCTGTAAAAGGACTCGCTGTTCTCCTTTAGCCAGTGCAGACCTGTTGTAGGAATTAATGAACGGCCAAATAAAATCCAGTGTTGTATCACAAGATTTTGTCAATCATTTGACCCAATTCCCAGCACCATCTCACTACCAAGATCCAGACGACCTGATGTGCTAGATCAAATTACTCCCATCACTAGTATAGATGTAGCTTGACTTCTGTAATTTCCTTCTTATCCAAATAATATTAGAAATCTGATAATGTTAAAGTAACTTTGGTTTACTTTCAGTGTCCCATATACTTTTTAAACTACAGTAAACCCTCGATTTAACGGACCTCGATTTAACGGACTTCGGATTTAACGGACAGAATTTAACAGAAAAAAAAAAAAGCATGAAAATGTTTTTAGGCGTATAATGTGCATAAACTGCAGACTCTCCTGTTCTGGCAATGTTGCTTGGCTATTGCAGCATTCTTTCGTTTCTTGTTTTGAAACACGCAAATTTTCTCATCTCCAATTGTATTTGATGAGAACGGAGATAAGAATTAGATAAGAATTCATTTAATTCTTCACGATCCCCGTCTTTGCGTTGTCGTTGACGCAGGCGTCACACACGTTCAGTGGAAGACATCACGATGACTAACACTGACAATATACACTGATATGCATCTTATTTCACTGTGACCAAATTTATTTATTACTAACGTCACCTGGAGCGTTACATTTTTCGATGACGTTACACATTTTGCATCACGCATTTTGTGGAATGACCCCCAGCCTAAAAACATTATCATCTTAAAAAAAAATTTTGACACGAAAAAATCACGATTAAGTTTTTGAAGTCCATGGTTGTGATTTAAATTTGGTGGTAGTTCATAACCATAGCAACGTATTTTCACTCTTGAATATTCAGCTATTTTCGTGATAATTTGTATGCACGTGCAGTTCACATTCGTACAGCGTCGCATCAGTTTATTCAGAGAATACAGCGTGTACGCTACATGTGTTTCTATAGTACGAACCTTGCACGTGTTAAATAGAGAGTCTTAACGAGTTTATACTTGCGTTGTTACAGCAAGGTCCATTACTTTATTAGTGAATTACAGCATAAGTATGTCTGGCGTTACGAAAAAACGTGTGAACTTGAGTATAAAGCAAAAGCTTGAACTAATAAGTAAACTTGAAGGTGGCGCATCTGTTGCACATGTTTGTGAAGTGTACGGTGTAAAGAAACAAACCGTTTCAGACATTCGAAAGAATAAAGATAAACTTATTCAGTTTTCGCTAAAGTACAGTGTTGATAGTTCGAAGAATGAGGGAGAAAGAAAACACATTAAATTAGCCAAACACAAACAATTAGAGGATGCTGTGTACAAGTGGTTTATTCAACAACGTTCTAGTGGCGTCGTTGTTTGTAGTGTGGAGTTGCGGGCTGCTGCTGATAAACTGGCGAAACATATTGGTATCCAATTTCAGGCGAGTGATGGGTAGCTTTGGCGTTTTCGTAAACGACATGGCATCACAAATAGATTAACATGTGGGAAGATGGAGATGATAACGATGAAGAAACATCTGTTACAGGAGGCCCTAAATTATCAGCGATAAGAAACAGCATGGATGAAATTATCGCGTACATTGGGGAGTCTTCAGATCCGGAAGTGTGTGCTTATTATGACCATTTTAGACAGTTTACATCTTTAATAATAAAGAAGCAACATTCTAGTGGAAAACAACTGACTCTTGATGCTTTTATCCAGAATAAATAAAGGTGTGTACATAACATTGTATTTGCATGATATTAATAGTACGTATTAAAATACAGATAAGCGATGTTGTCGCTGTTACAATAGAAAACCACACTGGCAGTTTACCCGTTATTTAGAAACATGTTATTCACACCCCCTCTACTCATCCTTTGTCTTGCTGCCTACAGAAGGGTGCGAGCACGCGCGCGTGCACACGCACTTACACTTTTTCTTCCTATTCTTTGTTCAGTTTGCTGTTAAAACGTACGGTTGCAGTCATAAATCATAATGCCAGAGTTAACAACAGCCAGGCAAACTGCTGTTGCTTACGCAGTAAACAACTCATAGATACCAAAAGCGTTCGTCCCGCCAGAAGTCAGGTATAACTTCGAATTTCATTAGCGCGCGAATGCAAGACGCAGGCCAAATTAGCGACCATGTTTTTAGGAGAGAAAAAGTGCGGCTTGTATTCAGAACAATACGGTATTTGCATGATATTAATAGTATTAAAATTTCAAGTGTTATAGGCCTATTTGACTTAAATATATCCTCAAAAAACAAAATTTGCGATTTAACGGACTTTCGATTTAACGGACACCCCTCAGCCCCAATTAGTCCGTTAAATCGAGGGTTTACTGTATTTTAAATATTCTAATACTAGATCAAAGTAGTAACAGAGTAAAGTAACTATTGAACATAAAAGAGTAGTGTTATCACCACTACTGTAATCAAAATCCATATACCTTTTCTATTTGATCCTGTAATTTAAGAACTTCCAACAAGAATTCTCTGTGAAACACTGGTCCAAATTCTATAGGTCCATTTGATGTATTGTGAATAATCTGAAAGCAATTAATATGTACTATAATGCTATGCTGCAACTGTATAAAACACACACACACACACACTTACAGGGTTTATTAAAAATATTCCAGGACATAACAAAACAAGGAGACTGGGATAATGTACCATGAGTGAAAGACATGTTTGAATAGGTATCAAAGTCACTTATTGACAAAATCTGTATAATATTTACCTTATTTCTTCCGTCGTGTGACTTTGTTTTGCGTTTTGATTTGCTTTACGTGTTTTGAGACATATGTCTCGTCATCAGAAATAAATAAAATAAAAATTCACTCTTAGCGAGGACGTTACATATTAAAATACAAATATTTGAAAATGATTACACACATACCCGCTTTACTTGAGTCCGCACTCAAGTCGGACCGATCGGACACTGATTATCAATAGCTAATGTGTAGACAGGTTTATTGCGGTATCGTAGAGCGGGTTTGATTTAAAATTTAAATGATCGTTTAGCATGAAGTCACGACTGTGTACGTCATTGTACGCCCTATATATCTCAAATTCTTCCAAGGCGTTCATGTAAGTGCCTTTATTACAAAAATGCATGGGTTTCAAGTTGGAAACAAAGCTTGTATATTTATGATTTACGTTTATCAAATGACGTGCATAGTTGGATTTTATGTTTGATGGTATTGTCTGACCCTTCAGATTGTGCTTAGGTGTATGTTCAATAAAACGTTTTTGGAAACCCCTTCCCGTCTGGCCAATATAGAAGCATTCACAATCGTCGCACGATAATTTATACACCCCGTTTTCTTTTCTAAAGGGATAGTTATTTTATTACGGAGTATGTTCATAAGATTATTGTTGGTTTTAAATATTACGGTTCTATTGTTATTATTTAATACACTAGTTAAAATTTTTGGCATTATGTTGGTGTACGTCGTTGAAATAAAAATGGTTTTTGTGTCTTTTTCTATACGAGGTTTAGATAGCTTGTGCTTTTGTTTCCTGAGGAGGTTGTCAATCAAGGAACTATTGTAGCCATTGGCTTGAGCTATGTATTTTATTGTGTTTAGTTCATCATTAAAATCCTCGTCATCAAGAGGTACTGTTAAGTCTGTGTATAAAGTAATTAAAGGCTGCCATTTTTTGTGAAAAGGGGTGATGTGAGTCGACAGGTATGGTTACATCGGTGGTGGTTGGTTTCCTATAGATATTGAATTTCAGTTTATCAATGTGTTTAGTAACTGTTAAGTCCAAAAAGTTTAATTTATTATTTGTTTCAGTCTCAAGAGTGAACTGAATGTTACTATTTATATTATTCATAAAGTTTTTAAAATTTTGGATCTGTCGTAAAGTACTTTTATATGTTATAAATGTGTCGTCAACATAACGTGCATAAAATATGTTATTTTTGTGACTGTTGTTAAAAAACATAAATGTGTTTTCATAGAAATTCAAATAAATGTCAGCAAGCAAACCAGACAGAGGCGAGCCCATTGCTAAACCATCACGTTGACTGTAAAATTGTCATTAAAAGTAAAATAATTTTGTCCCAAAATGACTTCAAGTAGGCTCATTAGCTCTTCTATCATTTGGGTGTTTAATTTGTTACTTTCAAACAAGTTATTCCTTAGAATCTGCAGCGTTTCCCTAACTGGTATGTTAGTATACAAGTTGATAATGTCAAAGGAGGCCAATTTATAATTAGGGGGTAACTTAACATTCTTAACCTTATTTATAAAGTCAGTGAGATTTGCAATAGTGTGGTTGTTTTTTATATCTATACTGTCCCTAATGACTTTTACAAGTTTTTTGGCTGCACGAAATCCTGGTGCTGTAGTAAAATTAACAAGGGGTCTAATTGGTACGTTGCATTTATGAATTTTGGGTAGACCTGTAAACATCGGTGCTTTAGCATTGCAGGGTTTTAGGTAGCGATGTGTACGTTCATTGAATAAATTTACGCATTTATTAATTTCCTTGTTTAAATTTTTAATGTAAATGTGTGTAGGATCAGACTTCAGAGTTATTATATTGTTATTTGAGATAAAGTCGTTAACCTTCATTGTATACGATTCACTGTCCATGATAACAAGGGTTTTACCTTTGTCCGCTTTGTGACAAGTGCATTATTCTCGATTAACTTTGTTTTTATCTGTTTCAATATCTTGAATTCCTTGGAACTGTTTGTGTATTTATTTGACATATGATGCAGACGATCATGTGAAGTACGCGCTTTCATAACTTTCTTAAACTTTTCATGATTTTTGTGATACTGAAAATTAAAAGTCTCAATATGAAGGCATCAAAATAATGTGTAAACCCTTATGTTACACAGATTATTATAAACAGTGGCGAAGCATCAGGGGAGACAAGGTAGACGGTGTCTCCCCAAATAATTTATTCATAAAACAATTAATTTTTATTTACGCATTAAGTTGCATAAGTTACTCAGAAAGGTATAAAACGAATGTAAGAAGTTAAATATCATGAGACATGACGCGAGTGTGAGCCATGGAACCTTGCTGTGCGATGCAATTGTACACGGAGTATCAGGGTAGACGTTACTTGAAATGTCTATTTAACAGGGCTGGAGGTGAGGTGGGCTTCGGTGGGCGACAATGGGAGGGGACCTGCGCGCGCTGCATAAAAATGCGTCAAGTACATCGTGGCAAAAGACATGTCTCCCCAGCACTGAATTTTCGCCTGGCCGCCTGTTTCATTGTGCTCGCATAGTGAATACCCTATTTGTTTTTGTTGAGTTTACAAATTATTTTTAATTTTGTATATAGTTCTATAGACTAAGAAGCGTGTAATCATTTACGCATTAATTATTAATAATACATATTTTTAAGTATCGTCATTTAAGTGCTTTAAGCATACTGTTTAATTGGTTTAAAGGAGCAAAATGAATACAGTTAGTACCAGTTCTACGCCAGAAGTATTTGATATAAACTCTGATAACTTTGATTCATTAGAATTTTTGTTAAAATACGAAATCAGTACGTTACATTTAGAGCAAAAGTTATTGCTAACGTCAAAAATATCTCGGGCATCTTTAGATTTACTGCAAAGGATAAAAAGTTATCAGAAAGTTTGGTATAGTAAATATAGGTGACTCTCTGGTTGTAAGCGAAACAAAACTCTCACTAGTATTACTGTTTGATGTTTAATGGAGAGGAACCATGGAGCAAAGTTGACGAAGGCACTATAAAAAGTTTTGAAGTTAAAGCTGAAAAACATGTTGGTAGCGAAACTCATATGAAAAATTCTGAGATGTTTTACATGCTAGGACGTAACAGAATTGAAACTGTTTGTCCGAGACACTCAGAATTCAAGTAGTAGAGCACAATGAAAATGTGGCACGAAATCGAAGGATAGTAGGCCGTTTGGTAGTTGTTGTTTGTTATTTAGGGAGACAAGAGTTAGCTTTTAGAAGTCTTAAGGAAAATGAGAAATCTCTCAATAAGGGCAATTATTTAGAAACTTCAAATTTACTGGCAATGGAAGAGTCTTTCATGAAAGAACATACACAGAGTGATTTAAAATTGCACAGCAGTCTCTCAGGAACTGATTCTATAACTAAAAATAAGAAAAAATGAGACATGGCGTGTAGATCTCATTTACAAGAAATTATGAAAGGTTTATGTAATGCCTGCAGTAATCCGGATTTGTCACCATTACAAAGTATGAATAAAATTTATGTTTTTCTGGCAATATTTTCTAATTAAGATTCATAAATGACGCCAATAAGAATACGATAGTTTTTCTAGATATATACGAGGGGGGTCCCAAAAGTAACGAGAATTTTTCTCTGGCAGTTGGTAGAATGCTAGTTCCGACTTCTCCCGTTAGGTGCTTTCACTAGACACCATTTTGTATCAGTTGCCCTAGCGGCATTGTTGTGGAAACATTAGTGTGGTCAGTGTGACTATTTTTTGTAAGCGCTGTTTCATGTTTTCGGCGATTTGTCAATGGCAGACATTAAATACCAACTGTCTTCCTGTTAGGGAAATCAGCAGCAGAAACTGTCGCAATGCTTTGGACGTCTTATGGGGAGGAAGCTTTGAGCCAGGCAAGGATTTACGAGTGGTTTTCTCGTTTTAAAAGTGGTCAAATGTCAATTGAAGACAAACCACGACCGGGACGTCCCTCGACTTCCAAAACGGACGAAAACATTGAAAAAATCCGTGTTGCGATCATGTTTGATCGTCGTAGAACAATCGATGAATTGGAGGAAATGACTGGAATATCCTGGAGTTCATGCCAACGAATTTTGACTGAAGATCTGAAGATGAAACGGTGATGAAGCAGTCTTCCACTGGCTAGATTGTTGCTTGGTTTCTGGGTCGTATCCATAACACCACGATTCATCGCCCGTGATGACTTTTGCGTAAAAATCAGGATCAATTTCTGACTGTTCTTTCAATTCCCGGCACACACTCAAACGATTGGCTCTCTGGTCGTCAGAAAGCACACGCGGAACGAATTTTGCTGCAACACGTTTCATCTTCCAATCTCTTCACATGCCCAAATGAAGTCAATTGTATCCTTTCTATTTCATCTATTATTGTCCTGACAATATTCATCTTGGCTCTAGTAGTCTCATTTCTACACTGTCTAATTTTGATCTTCTACAACTCCTCCTGAAGAAGTCCATTTCCGCTGCCATCAGTTTTTCTTATGTACGTTTGAAACGTTCCAAACTTCTGCTCCATAAAGGATTACACTTTGCACCATGCTATTATATATATATGTTCTTTGCATTTCTGGTTATACTTCTTTCCCATAGAAGCGAATTCAGCGTTCTTATAACGGTTTGCCCCTTGTTAACACGTTCTTGAATTTGATCTTTGCTGCTTCCCTGTTTGTTGAAAATAATACCTAAGTATTTACTTTTTTCAACATCTCTTATCCTGTCCACATCCAATTTTAAGTCCTTAACTTCTTCGTTGCCCACTATCAGGTACTCACATTTTGCCATGTTCATCGTCAAACCAGCTGCGTCATATTCCTCTTTTAACTTTCTGACCATATACTCGAGGTCTTCGTCATCCTCCGCTACCACAATCTGGTCATCGGCAAAATATAGAGTGAACAGATTGTCATCTCCTACTTTCAGCCCCATGCTTTTACACTTCTTTGTCCATCTTACTAGAGACCTGTCTTAAGTATTATAAATGTCTTCTTTGCTTGCTCTTATACCTTTTTTATCAATATAAGCAAATAAATGGTTGTTTTGTGAAGTGACCTACCTGCTATGCGTTCTTGCGACTTCTTCCGACTAAGGGTGTAGGAGTTTGTGTTTTGAATTCGCAAGTAGGTTAATTCAAGTGTGCAAAGTACCTTTATAGTTATTTTGAATAGTTTTGTGATGTTGGTAGGCTTTGTAGTACAGCAATAAAAATACGGTGGTGGATAAAATTGGAGTTTATTACTCTGATAGGACATATGTATGAAAATCTTATAACTAGAGCAATCCTTACATACTAAACAGTAATTTGTATCTTGTACGATGTTTTCTGAATGGGTATTAGCATTCAGAAGACGAGCTTTTTATTTTCAATTGATACGAGTTATATTTTTCATTAATTTCATGAAGTTAATTTTAAAACAATTTAATCTATGGAATTTTCAATTCTTTTGTACTTTCATACGGATTTTATTACTTTAGATGATTTAACTACTCTGAGAAATAAGTTAGCCGTGAATCTAGTTCAACGTGCTTTCATTTACTTGTGATTGTTTCACGTATACTGCAGTATAGGTCTCTAAGTAATTCAATGTTAGTATTTATATAGCGCTTGTTATATACGTTGTAACGTTACATAACCCAGTCCCAAAAATGATAACTTAATCACCCCACCATAAAGGTCAGAAATGGGTATAATATACCTAGCTCTAAATTACTTTATATCACAAAACATTATAAACTATACTTAACACATTCGAGACGAGCTGCGGGCACTGCCCGCAGTACCGTAGAGTCCCATAAAGACGAAGTGCGGGCATAGCTCGCAGTCGCGTATCTAACTGCGTAATAAACGTAATACGGCTCCCGCTCGCTGTTAGTCATAATGAAACGATAGCAGTATTAGTAGTTAACATTTTCAAATGTAGATGGCAGCAGCAATCGGAGTCTGAACACAACAGTAGCTTGTTTTTGTATGTTGTACACAACACACTGTATGTAACCAAGCCACATGGTCGGCGTGAGGAAAATGGCTTCCGCGAAAAACAGGGTAAGTTTAAAAATTAATATTTTATTTATTTTACGAGCTACTGACATAAAATTTGCACTAAATTAATGAGAATGCTTGGTTTTATAATATAATATAGCTTTATATATTTAAATATTATATGGTTTAGAAGTATAAGCTTTTGAAAAAATGCAAAAAAGCCCAGTCTGTACGGTAAATGAATGCATTTTTCATATAGTCCTGAATGTGTTAATTGATATAAAGTGTACAAAGTGAGTTATAGTGTACCCAGTGAGTAAATAAGTGACTTTAAAGGGAGCATCTCACAGACGTATGCTGTAGATGTAGAAACAATTGATTATAATAGTAGACAATATTGCTACTAACCAATTATGTGTTTTGTTTAAATATTGTATGATTTGTATTGTGTAGGCAACTAAAATTTAGTACCTAGGTTTAATTTTATATTTAATAGAACAATTATGTTTGAATATAAGATAACCCAGGGTTAAATATAAAAGAGTTAAATATAAAATAATAATAAAAAATAAAATAATACTGTATGAGTAAAATGGCAGAAGAAAATAGTTCAGTGTAAGGATACTAGAAGAAATTAATAAATAATATATAAATTCAATTAAAGGAAATAAAAATATTAAAGACCTATATCTAAGGTTATAAGAAAATAAACGGAAAAACCTTATATAAATCAAATTGGATAATAAACCAAAGTTAAAAAGAATTATTTTTCTATAAATAAGAAATAAATTTATAATAATTAAAAACAGCCTATATACTCAAAAGTATATAGATGCACCAATAAAAAATGATATAAAAATTAGTGGTTACTAAGAGTAACCATATAACAAGATATGAATTAATTGTTAAAACGATTGGAAACCGTTCGTTTGAGAAAAAGTGCCAAAGTGAATAAAAATTAACTCGTAGTACCCACCTTATGTTCGAACTCCTTCAGATATCAACTTTAACGTGCTTTACTCAATGAAAAATTGAAATAACCAATTACCAGATCAGGCCTAGCTGAACCGCACTTCGAGATTTTGGCGAGATTATATCTTATGGACATTCAACGAAATTACAAAACAACTATAACTCCAACACTAGAAACAGCTCCATTCAAGTAAACACTTCGAGAAAAGAGGTAAAATAAACTTTATTAATAATTGTTAACCAAGAAATCCTCATGTCGAATCGTTGTGCAGTTCCAATATTTCGTAAATGATTCCATGTGTATAATAAAGACATAATCTGTACTCTAGCGGACAAATCCGGAACTACATCCTACGGAAAAAACCAAAAATTCGAAATTTATTATTTTTCTCTTGTAAAGCATAGTATATAATTATTCATTTCTGACCGTCTCATAACACAAAGAACTTACCCTTAACCCTGGGGAAATTAATAAAATGAATTATTTATTGTTTAATGTCTAACCAAGGATAAAATTATAAAAAAATAAAAATATAGTTTATTATAATTCCAATGTTTACCTAATTAAATCGATCCAATGTATTGTTGACAGAAAAAATCAATTATAATACTTGTGTACTGGGAGAAGAGGAAATCAATGTATTACATAAATAAATACTCTGAATATTTTATTATAAATAATCAAACGTGTATTCTTTATTGTAGAGGGTAGTTGTTACAGATTTTCAGGAAGCCAAGAAGAGGACGATCCGCCGGAGAGTATCATCGAACAGTGGTGTTTGTTTAACCTAACATTTTGAGGTCGATGTCAAAATCAGCTGGTCTTATGAACAGCGAATATTTAAAAATAAGTAATTGTATACTCCGGGTGTAATAATTTTGTTCTTACTCTCTCTTCTAACTAAGATTACACAACTTCATTAATCTCTCCCTAATCACACACACTCGATTTCTGTTTTGTTTGGTAAACATCAAATTCAATTGCTTTGAACATTAGTAAATATAATTCATAAGTGACGATCGCAAAAAGGTACTCTGACTGCTCCGAGACTTTCAAAAGACGGACGTTCCACCTTGAAGATTACATTACAACGTCTAATTCTTATCTATTGATTATTACTTAAGCTTATACGTGTTATACAGATTATCACAGTATGAATGTATCTTATTAATCTAGAGTCTCTGTTTTATCGGCATCTGAATCAATTTAGTTTTACAAAGATTTAAAAGAAAAAGAATAAGCTTTTGAGAAGTTTATAAATTATATTTGACTTCCCTTGTTCTGAAGATCGTGATGAGGTGCTCCCGGGGTTCCTTGGTTTTCCTGGTCCAATCTGCTAGTGGCGATGATTTCCTCTGCGTCTTGGGTTCCACGGCTAAGAGTTCGGGAATCAGCAACACTCAGCTCCTTCTGCAACTGTTGATGGCTTAACGTCTGTGGTTTTAACTGCTGCAACTGCGTCAGGCCCCTCGGTCCGGTATACGCTGCCCTCCTGGTGTGTATATTTCGCCTTGGGTTGCGATCCGCTTCGTCAATTCTTCAGCTTGTACCACGTACTGGACGGCTTCGTTCTGTTGTACTCTCGATGTGTCTTCACGTATTATATACTTGATCTCTTTACATGCGTAAGTCAACATGTTAATGTTTTGAGCTGTACGCTTTTTTTAAGAGTATCATAAGTATACGTCTTCATCGGTCGAGTCGTTACAGTTGAGTGCCTGTGTTCAGCCCGAATCTAACGGTTCGTTCAAATTTTTAGAATAATTTGATTGGCTGAGACACACCCCTTCTCCTTGTAATTCAACTCACCTGACTTGTGTGAACGAAAATAATTCTCACAGTTTGAGAATTGTTATTAGTCTTAATATTCTTAAAAACATACTGGATTTCAAATGTCAGACAGGATGTCCTGTTGCAATTTGTATTGCGATTATCTTGGCTACAAGCCAAGTTATGCTTATTCTAGAATATACATCTGATTGGTAATTTTTATAACTATGACATATTCAAAGCTCTACCCCGTAGCTCACTCACTAGGGGAGTTATTAAATAAAATTAATTAACTCTTTTAATCTTTAATTATATGAACTGAAATTTGCACACCCTATTACTAATATTTCGGCAAACATTTTGGCTATTTTGGTTTTTGCCTATATTTATCAGTTTCTGAAATATTAATAATTTACAATTAGGGCGTGTTCCTAATTGTTATAACTGTATGTGATTACGTAATGCCAGCGGACGCTGCCGTTGGTCGCTATACAATTCACTTGAACGCTCGCTACTGCACGGCGTGATTGTAAGGGTTTAAATTTATTTTAACATTGATTTTCAAAACTCTTTACACATAATTCCAAATCTTTGAGATTCGGTTAAGTTATAGTATATTTTAAAGAGGGTAGGGGACAAGCAGCATCCTTGTCTTATCCCTTTTGTAGTTTCAAGTGGGAGAGTGAGTTTGTTTCCCAATTTGACCCTGGTGATATTTTGTTGATAGTAGCTTCTGGTGGCCGCAATCAAATTTGCATTTATGTTCAAATGCTCCATCTCCTTCCATAACTGTGAGATTGGGACGCTATCGTATGCCTTTTCTAAATCTATTAAAGCTATATGCGTTTCTCTATTATGCTGTACTCTCTTTTCAACTGCTATTTTGATTGTAAAGATGTTGTCTACCATGGATCGCCCTGCTCTAAAACCTGATTGTTCTTCGGGCTGCTTGGTCTTGATGTCTTCTTCAATTAAGTTTTTCAAAATCCTTGAATATATTCTCCTGATGGTCGGGATCACAGCAATTCCTCTGAAATTTCTAGGGTCCAGCTTTGAACCCTTCTTATGGACTGGTGAGATATACAATGTTCGCCACTCCACTGGCACTTCTTCTCCATTTAGGCATCTTTCAAATACTTTTCTGAGCATTTCAAACAGCTTTGGGGGCCCATATTGTACTGTTATTTTTTATTACAGTTATTGTAATTAAGATCTGTACCTCCTGTTATTATGTTTTTTTTATTTACCAGTACATGTAAAGAAACTCTTTCTCTCAGGGTTAATGATTATGAAGTTATTTGATCGTATTTACGATTGTATCTATTATTTTCTTTTCTTTAAACCAACCCAGATTCAGTTAATAGGTAGTATTTTGATAACTAACCATGTAAAAAATAAATAACATACTAATGTAAATTAACCGTCCCTGAATTCTTCCAGCTGCCACGGGTTCACTTCTGGTTGTTGTTTACCTTTCTTCAACAGCAATATTAAGCTTAGCAATCTGTTTCTTCACACAAATCTCTTATTGCTCTCACCGCTGAATGACGCTCTCCAGGACTACTGCAACACAGATGTCTTCTCGGAACACTTAATTATCCTTTATGGCCATTTAAACTCTTCTCCAGTCCAAGATGTTCCTCTTCTGTCGTCGTTCTATCAAGGATATTGTTATATGTATTATTATATTATTATATGTCTCGTATTATTATTTATTTATTAAATATTATAATCAAACTCTGGTATCACTATTCAAAATCCTTTACTTTATTTTCTTTCCAGGTTACATTAACTTTAATGATGTACAAATGTTATTTTTATGAAATTAGACTCTTCATGTAGTTATTATTAGATATTAAATTAGACTAATAACGTTTCTTTTATCAGATATAATTGAAGACTAATGATGTTACTTGTATTAAATATAATTGAAGACTAATACATTTCCTTCAACACTATACAAAACAAAATTCTTAACAATTTAACAATTTGCCACTATGATAATTCCCTAATTTATTTACATCTGTTTATCATATAACTATTAAAACATATATCATTTTTCTATTTCTTATTAAACATCTTTATTTTACCTCTAATATTCGTAATTCTATTGGTTATTTATTAAATTATAATTTTATTACTCTTTACTCTTCTTATAACCTTCATTTCAATTTCATATATTATTTTCTGAACATATAACTAAATATGGTTTTACATCATATAGGAATCGACCTCTATGTTGATTGATTAAGTCGATATTCCCAATGTTTTCTGTTTACATTTTAAAACATATGTTCCCTTTAATATTAATTTTGTATCTTTTTTCTTTTAAAATTGATTATTTACCTCTTATGTACTGTGTGCATTTTAACACCAGTACAATATCTATCTAATTCTAGGTTTATTCCTCCTGGACCTGGGGATTTCCTCAATTTTGTACCTTTTATTGCCTCTTGAACTTCTTCAATACTTGGTGCAATTTCTCAAGATACTTTTGACATGGTCATTAGGAATGAATTTATTCCTTGTTTCAACCAATAGCTCCATAAAGTGTTGTATCCATTTTGTTTCAGGTATGTTGTTCAAAATATCTGTGTCCGGTTTGTAGTTTTAATGGCTTTAATTGTCTTCCAAGCTTCGGAGCTTTGTGTACCTCCCAGCTGATTACCTATGTATTCACATCTTTTCTCCCAAGCATTATTTTTCTTCTTCACTACTTGTTGTTTAACTTCTCTATTCATTCTTTTATATTCTTCTTTAGTCTCGTCATCTTTAGTTTGTAGTAGTTTCAAATATGTATCCTTTTTCTTTTTGATTTTCTCTTCTATTTCACTATCCCACCAGAATGGTTTATTTGATTTCCGATCCTGTATTCCTAGGGCTGTACAATTACTTATAACTGGATAACTAAATTTATTCAATTTATTGTGGTTAGAAAATGCAGCCTTCACTCAACTCGGCCACCATCTTGCATTCGTACCAATCCTAAATAAAATATTTTGTTACTCACCAGGGTTCGGATCAGCGAACCGGAAGAACAGAATTGGTCATTTGAAATAAAACAGATTGGTTACCTTCATACATATCTTATTCTTTTATTTCATCAATTCAATTCAAATTCATTTAAATAATCAAAAGAAAAACCTATTTAAATTCTTTTCAATCCCATCATAAATAAAATATTCCTTCTCCCTCTTATTTTTGATACTATCTTTTAACGATAAAATCAATGATTACTTGCTTGTATATATTGATATTACACTGATTACAATGGAAATATTTTAAATAACATAGAAATAGTTACACTCATTTTACACAAACCAGCGCCTCTTACTTTTATTACATAATTATTACACACGCACACCCATTCTCACACGGTACATGTTTAGATTTCCCCTTTGAGCTCATTTAATTTTGAAAGGTTTAATTTTGAATGGTTTATTTTACTCTCCTCGTTGGTTACTTATCTGACATTTTTTAATACCAAACTGTCCGGTCTCCTCAGGTATTTCTTGTCACTCCGCACATTTCATTTTCTGTCAGCGTTTTTTTTTCTTTTACATAAAATAACAGTTAGTCCGAATTAATTAATATTTAACTGTTTAAATCACATTTTATATTTTATACTTGCGGGTGCCCGCGATTTTGTTTCGAAACTTTGCGTGCTATTCGCACGAGTTGTTATTACACACTGGGGCGAAATTTAATGTCTCAATTTCCGAAGTAGTGAGGGAAGTCACGTGATGGCAAACTTTTGTTCTTACGAGTTTAAAGTCAGATTTTGACGAAGTTATTAATTTGGCTCTACATTCCAGTAGTGAATCATAGCTGGGCTCATCTCTGACGTAACATGGTCTGACTCGTTATCTCAAAGGTTACAGGTCGTGCGGTTAAAAATAACTGTTCTCCATGCATCTGGAGCTGACCTTGACACTATTCCACTTGCTTGCTTCCTACGTCGTTATAAAATTTTACAATTATTATTTGTACTTTTATGTTTCCCCAAAATATCCCTAGGCGGGATTATATGTACCGTTACAATACTCCCTCAGTGAGAGGTTTTATGCCGAAACATAAAACTCTCATTGACACTCTCATACTTCCTAAAGGGATCAGTCAGGATATTGTAACGGGACAAACTATTGGGATTTATTTTATTCTTTATTAATTATAAAAAGTAGTAGCAACTCAACCTGAACAACGTTTTGATCACAAACGCATGACATTTTTGAACACCTTGCAGTCCCCCTCGTACCAAGCCGTGCGAGGCACAAAAGTAATTAAGAGTCTGGGAATGTTACGTATCAGAAGGGGTGCGAATTCATGCGTATGCGCGCGCGAGTTGGCCAACGTTCACACGGAAAAAGCACGTCTGAAAAATTCCTTCTCACCAGGTGCTAGACGACATAAACTCCTCGAGATGCGTTCCGCCAATCCCGACGGAAGTTGTCCCACACAGAGGATCCTTGGCCATTTTGAAAATCATCAGTCGACAAAAGCCCTCAGACCGCGCGGTCAGGAAATTCGTGCTCGCGAGCAAACTATCAAGTCGGCCAACTAATAATGAGTGAATTAATAAAACAACAACCAAAGTGTGAAATTAGTACTTCACAAGTTTAAGTAGAAACAGTTTTTCATAAATATTTCGGACAGAAAAGTGTATATACAGCAGTGACAATTTGTAAAAACAGTTCGGAAGTTAAACGGAGAAAAAAGTGATTATAAAACAGTGACACGGCGACGAGGAGAAGCAGGAAACGGGATGAGTAACTCATAAACATTTTTATATATTTATCAAAGATGCACCAAACTCTTAATCTGTTATCTACTGAATTCTGAGAAAGCTATTAATTAAAAAATAAAATGGGGATTTAAAGAAATAGTATATATATGTATGTATGGGTGTGTGGAAATTATGTAATGAACAAAAACACTGGGTTGCGTTAATTATTTAAGGTATACCGATTATAATGTGTATTTTCAATATCTGGTTTTCTTTTAATATGTTTAGTTGATAACATCCTATAATGGGCTATCACAGTATGTCGTAACATAATTATATAGAAATACGTAGAAAAAGAAATGATTGTCATGTTAAAGAAATAAAATAATGTTTATGTGAACTTATAAATACGTATTTGTTATTTGCATTGGCCTATTATTCTCTGCCGAGTACACTAGACAACATCTTGGTTAATTTTGTTACAACTCAAATAAGCCACCCCAGTACCAGGGATAAAAAAGATAATACTTAAATAAATATACTTCATATAAAATAAAATATTAAATATAAATAAAATATTAAATATAAATAAAATATTAAATATAAATAAAATATAAAGACGGTGGCACGACAAACGACGACATGACCTAACCCAAGTGATTGACCAAACAAACAGGAAAACGACAAAGAAGGGAAAAAACCAAAACCAAAGAAGAATAAAGACAATTGAAGGAAGTGAACGAATTCCTACAACCAAATAGAATAAAACCAAACAAGAAGGGGAGAACCAAACTGAAATGAAGCCAATTGAAAATGAAGGAGAAGAAGAAGAAAAATGAAGAGGAAACGAAGTGAAACCAAGGGATAAGAAACACCACAAATATAAAAGGGAGAAATGGTACACTCAAGTATAATATTGGGAATAAAACCAATAATTATCCAATACCAGAAATAAATATTATTCTAAATAAAATAATTAATATAACTGTTTTAACCAAAACAGTAAAGTAATATTATAAAAAAGAAAAAGTACACTAACCCAAAAATTAGAATTAGATATAGTAAAAATCTATAGAAAAATAACATTAATAATACTGTGTATAATTTGTAATGAAAGAAATAGTGAGAGTGTGAGAAAGTGACAAAGAGAAATAATTATAGGGATTACCCACTAAGAAACACTTAATGTGAACAGTTAAAAAGTGCAATAGTGAAAGTGTGAACCCCAAAAATGGTTAGGAACCATAATAATAATAATAATTAAACACTCAATAATCAATAAGAAACAATAATTGATTAATAGTGAATCCAATTATAAGTAAAAGTAAGGTTTTTAGGATAACATCAGATGTAAGCGTTTCATAATGTGGAATAAACACTGAAGAGTGATAAGAAAACACTGTGTGAGTAAAAGTGATACAAATTAGTAATTAGAAATATGAAGTTTTAATAATAATAGAAAATGGAAACAATTAGTGATATGAAACGAACACTGGAAAGTGATAATAACATTGTCCATTAAGAAATTTAAGATTAGTTGTAAACGATTGTATTTAAAAGGGGAGTATCCCATGTAAAGATAAACAGCTAGTATTAACATGGATTGAGAGTAGAGTTTATTTAGGAAATAAGCAAGTAATAATCAATGAATAAACACCCCAGATTGTAATGGAAAACCAACTGTTCAAAAGGTGATGTTAGTTAACACCCAAAAAAAAATAGTAATTAATGAATTGAGTTGTAAACAAGCTTTACTGAATAATTGTTAAATAATTGTATAATTATATTTATGAATAGGGTATGACGGAAGAATTTGTACAGAGCATACGCCTAAATGTTATATTGTTAATTGAGGAGAACAGGGAGTAGTAGCCATATTAGTAACAAAGGCAAGATAGATGATTAAGAAGTTAAGAAAATACAAATCTAATTACAATAGAAAAACAATAAATGTAGAAAATAACAGAACCACTAATCAAACAAAATATTAGAATAAAATGAGACATCATTTATATAAATTCAGTAGATATAGTTAATGGCTACTAGTGCATCTGAAATGCCTAACTGTCAAAACCAATAATTACAAATTGTATAGAATCCACAAAGAAATTAACAAATCTAAGGCAAGTAACTAGCCAAAAATAATGTGTAAATCATTTTAAAAGAAAAATGTTACAATTAGAGTTTAAATTAAAAGAAATATGTAATTATCAAATGTCAGCATAATTAGACAAAAGTTAATATCTAATAGAACATGACCTTATGAGGTATTATTTTCATCTTAGAAAGGAAATAAATACAATAGTGATAATATTTAATACCCAGAAAGGAAGATAGAAGAATAAAATCAATCAGAAAATATATAATAAATTTGAATAAAAATTTCAAATGTGATAACAATGCTTTTAATCTAGGCCTTAACCAATCAAAGGGTTTCAGTTACCATAGAAACGGGCCGTTGGTTACTAATTTTCCGTTACATTTGTTTACTCGAAAAATGACGCTTGGGTAGTAGGGACGCAAGATTTTGTATGATCGAAATTTTACTTTAAAAAGTTTAAAAAATATTCAAAAGTCAAAAACATGTACCAGTGAGAAGGAGATGAAGAGGATTAACGCTTTTAACTGATGTCCAGGAACTAAATAAACGAAAATTAATAAGCAGAAATTCCCAAGACAAATTAGAAAAAGACGCTAGCAGCATAAGTCACTCCAAATTTGATGAATTTTCCATTACCAAAGAACAACGATCTATCACAACCTTCTGAACTGATAAGTATCATTTAAATACCCTAATCCCAGGAATAAAAGCACTTTATATATTTCTCATATCAATTCAAACTCTCACTATGAATTAAAAATAATTTTCTTTCAAGGATTGAATAAAATAAACTTACGTAAAAAACTTGTTAACTAAAAAATAACCTCGCACTAATTTGTGAACTTTTATAACAACTATTACTACACTGCCGAACAAATTGTAACCACACTTTATATTATTTAAGTACGGATAAGGTACGGTAGTGTACTTTTTTATTGTAACTATATTTTATGTTTTCTTTATAATCTAAAGAACTCCAGATTTTGGGCGAGTTGATATATAGTGTACAAACAGTCGCCATGTTGGCATCAGAATAACTCGTTTCAAAACTAATTTCGTCAGCTTGAGATTTTGTGTTTCATGTTTTATGCCGGAGCAATATTATTGAATACTAAATTATAATATTATTGTCACATTCATGAATTACCAACTATAATTAAAGAAACAGTACAGAGTGTAACCATTGTTTTATTTCATAGGAATTTGTATTATATATGTGTGTGTTAGCGAATTCACTGAACAGACAACTAGCGCTCTTGCTATCTGTGCAATACAGTAAGCTGTACAGAGGCGGGAACCATTCGAACGCTCCAGCCGTCACCGCTGAAAACACCAAACTAACATATTAATTCACAAATTTAATTGTTTTCAATAAACAATTTGGCGCCACCCGGGATTCCCAAACCCCTATTAAATTACAGGTAAGGTTTCCACTAGGTTGTACTGATAATTGTGACAACGCTACGGACTTCGTTAGCAACAACCATTAATGTAAAGACAGGTGTGAGACGAACACACCACACTAACACTTTCTACACATAAAAATCTGGTGTACACATTTTACAGATACGACCAGAACTTGAACGTTACAGATTGGCACCCAACGTGGGGCATTATAACACGGGGAATCATAAACGTTCGTTACAGATTGGCGACCAACGTAGTGAGGATAGAAAAGGACGACTAGCGGCGATTATGAAAAGACATCATATGGTCACAAGATTCGACATTAAGAAAGGAACCAACCAGGAAGAAATTGAAGAAATGATTGGAGGATTGTTCGAAGAGGATCCCCAACAGGACCAACCAGAAAATCCAAACCAATCAGAACCGGAAATAGAAGTAGTAGTTGATGTCCAACCAGTCAAAACAGCCCAATCAATGGACACCAATTTCCAAGAAATGATGAGGATTATGGTGGAACAATTAAACAGAAACAAGGAGGAAATTAATGGAAAAATAGATAATAAAATGGACCAAAACAAGGAAGAATTGAATAAAAAATTAGAATCATTAAGAAGGGAAGACAGGGAATTCTTAAATGAAAAACTGGACAAAAACAGTGAAGAACTCAAGAAACAAATCAAGGAGGACATAGAGCTCCTGAATAATAAATTGGAAAGCAACCATGAGGCCTTGAAGAGAAGCCAGGATATACTAGAAAAGAAGAGTGAAGAGCTGAAGAAACAGATCAAGAAAGATCTGGAGATAGTGAATAAGAAGATTGAAAATAGTAATGAAACGCTCTAACGAAAACTGAAGGAAGACAGCGAAAAAACCAAGGAGGAATTGAAACAACAACTGGTAGAATGTCGGGAGGAAATCAAACAGACAATAACCGAAACAAATGAAACTGTGATACAAGTCCGGGAAGAGCTAAACAATAAAATCAGCAATGTCGAGGAAGAAGGTAGAATGAGAGTGACAGAACTGTATAAAGTCACCACCAAAGAATGCCAGGGAAATAAACAGGAGGTGCTTAAGAAGCTGGAGGAGAGGCATCAAGAAATACAAATGGATGTCAATGATCGTGTAGAAAAGGTATACACCGCCATCAACAAAGTAGACGGACAGACCAAAGAGAACAAGGAGAAGATCCAGGGAATCAGCCAAAGGGAGAGGCAAATGCAGGAAGAACTGGACGCACTGAGGGAGAAACCTTGTCACAATACCCACATTATAACCAGCGAGAACCGAGATGTAATCAACTTTCGAAGTTACCGGCGGAATCCGATGGAATTCCTCAAAAGAGTAGAGGAATTAATAGAAAAGAATAGGGAAACCAGGTGGACAATCATAAGAAGCCTCATAGATGAAATGTTCAGAGACACCCACGACAACTGGTGGACGGCAACTCGACCGGAGATAAACTGTACACAGGAATTTAAAAAACAATTCCGAGAAAAATACTGGTCTGAGTCCACCTAAAATGTAGTCAGGAATGACATTAGCAATGGGAGGTATGAACCACAAGCAGGACACACGCTAACGTCTTACTTTTTAGGGAAGGTATGCTTGGCAAGAAACCTAGAACCCAAGATACCTGAGGAATCTCTGGTGATACAGCTTGGGTACCACTACGAGGAAGCAGTACAAAAAGCCAGGAGACAAGGGCAGATTAAGACAATCCAGGGAATGGCTAGCTTGTTAGAGGATCACGAGAACGATGGGCAATATAAGAAAAATCGGCTAGTGAACCAACGATATAATAAGTGGAATGATAATAATAATGCACCCAATTACAACCTACCCTACAATCACACACAAAACGGCAACCGGAACAATGGGAACCGGAATAATAACAACTATCATAATGATCAGCCATTCAACAGGAATATACCGAATCATCCTCAAAATAACCAACCATTTAACAGAGGCCCACCAAACAATCATCCGGGAAACCAGTCTAACAACAGGAACATCCCAAACAATAATCCACCAAACAATAGCTACAGGGGAGCAGAACCGGACCAACGCCCAAATGGCCACCCCAACAATAATAACTATTATGGCAACCGGTACAACCCTAATTATCAGTACAACCGGGGAACCGGGGGAAACCAAAATAGAGGCGACGGCAGACGCCAAGTAAATTTCATTCAGGGGCATAGACAAAATAACCACAGGAGGTATAGTCCGAACTGGCAGACAAACCCATGGTACCACGAATCCAATACTAACAACAATCAGTTCTCAGAGAGTAGAACTACAGAACCACCGAGGAATGAAGTAAACCATCAACAAGGACCGAGCAACAAGACGGATGACCAGTCGAATAGTCTGGCCACAAATCAACAACAACCTTTAAACTAAAGAGGTCAGTGGAAAAACCTACATACCCTTCACATGACCAATCACTTGGGTTAATACGTCGTATAACGTCACAAGATAAACACAAAGTCATTACGATAATATCTAACAACTATCTCAAAAATATCCGAGAAGAACTTCTCGAAGAAGAGGCTAACCAGTTACAACAAACTAACAGCGAAATTGTCCATATAAAGGCTACCATAAACGGAACTATAACAATAATCATGGTTGACACGGGATCTAACATCTCTCTAATAAACCAACCCGAATTAGAGCGAATTCAAGCCAACTCTCGAACACCAATCCCTACACTGCCAATAAACAATATAATAATCATTGGTGCCACAGGCAAACAAAATAAGACAGTAAGAAAGCAAGTCTCATTAGAATTAGACAATCAAAACTCAACCATCCCTATTGTATTTCTTGTAGCCAATGGGCTGCCATTTAGCATGCTCATAGGATGTGACGTGTTGAGAAGATATTCGGCAGTTATCAACCTGCAAAAGGGAGTCGTATTGCTAACTTCTGAAACAGGGAATCTGGTCTGCAAATATCATAAATTGTAATCCAACTCCAACCGCTCTGAATCAAGACCCTGGATTGAAAAGTTACTACTGTCAAACGCATGAACCGTCCATCATTATGGCCGATGAAGAGGAAAGTAGAGGATTGTGGGAACAGAAAATAGAAGAAATAAGAAATTTCCAAAGAGAACGGCCTCAACAAGAAATCAGTAAACAACAGTCTGAAAACCTCATTGCCATTTATAACAAATACCACCATGTTTTCTCGAATACTCCTGGAAAAGTTAAGGGGTACCAGTGCAAAATTAACTTCAGGGAACCTGTAGACTTCCACAGGAAATCATATCCCATAGCGTACTCCCTGAAAAATGAAGTCAGGACAGAGATTAACAGAATGATTGCGGAGGACATTATTGAGTATAGTCAATCTCAATACACAAGCCCAATAGTAGCTATACCCAAAAAGAATGGCAAAGTACGGATTTGCTTGGACGCCTGAGAAATCAATAAAATGATTGTCAATGACCGGACCTCAGCGGGAGAAATTGAGGAAATTTTAAAAAGATTTCATGGTATAAAATACATCAGTACCTGGGATACTGTATGTGGGTACTGGCAGGTGGAGCTGCACGCACACAGCAGGCAATACATGGCCTTTATATTTGATGGTAGAAATTTCCAATTTAAAAGATTACCTTTTGGACTCATCAATTCCGTAGCAGTGTTCGTCAAGTGCATGGACCAAGTCTTAGGTCAAGAGGCACTGGAATTCACAACAGTGTACGTTGACGACCTGCTCATAACGTCTTCAGACTGGGACGAACACTGCGAACGAGTCGAACATGTATTAAAAAAGTTGTCCAATAATAATATTACACTCAAATTGGATAAGTCAAAATTTATTGCCAATGAAGTGAAGTTCCTAGGGTTCAACTTGACCGAAAAGGGAATCTCTCCATCCCAAGAGAAAGTTGAAGCCATCCAAAAATTCCCCTCACCAAAAAACAAGAAGCAATTGCAGTCATTCTTGGGGATATGCAATTACTATAGAAAGTTTCAAACGAACTATTCCCATCTCACAGCGAAATTTTCTAAACAACTTTCATCAAATGAAAAATGGACTTGGGGAACTGAACAAGAGGAAGTACTAACTTTAATTAAACAAAAATTTTTCGAAACTGTCATGTTACATCACCCCAATTTCGAACAACCTTTCTACTTAAATTGCGACGCTAGTGATGTCAGTCTAGGTGCAGAATTGTACCAGGAAGACAAAGAAGGAAACCACCTGGTCGTTAGCTTTGCCAGCCGAATACTAAACAGTTGCGTGCGTAACTACAATGTTACGGAAAAAGAGCTGCTCAGCATAGTATTCGCATGTGGCAAGTTTAAAACTACATATTAGGGTATCCTATCACAGTCAGAAGAGATCATAAGTCAATATCGTTTCTCAAACAATGCAAATTGAGTCATGGTCGACTTACCCATTGGATACTTGCTCTGCAAGAGTATCACATTACGTGGGAATATATTCCAGGCCGGAAGAACGTAGTGGCCGACGTCTTATCCAGAATAAATGTAGATCAAACATTTGAAGGGGAAAAGGGGAAGATCGCAAAAGTGTATTATATATTGAAAGATAGGAAGGACCTGGAAAATATCGTAAGCAAAATAGTGTTACAACAAGAGCAAGATACCAAAATATTAAACATCGGAAAAAGACTGATGGAATCTGAAGAAATAATAAATAAATTTTACTGTATATACAAAGACATATTATTCATAAAAACAAAAAAGAACCACGACACATGGAAACTAGTAATTCCTCATTCTTTAGAAAACCAGATCATCAAAGATTACCATGTAAGATACGGGCACATGGGAACACTCAAAATAGTAAAAGCATTAGAGGAAGATTTGTTTATTAAAAATATCACAAGAAAGGTAAATAAAAATATAAAAACCTGCACGTTATGTCAGATGGTCAAAACAAATAACGAAAGGAAGAATGGAACGATGATACCCATTGTGACAGTACAAAAAACCTGATATAAAATGTATGGTATGCAAGGTAGTAAATTATTGTATTTCGATGTTTTTAAATTCATTTCTATGGGTAATACAATTTCCCTGGTTTTTGCCTGCAACGACGCAGTTCCGAGACAACGAAATAATTTCAAGGCCAGCAGTGTACGTGCAAATAAGAACACTTAAAATGGTTACAGCAACTAATACCGGCTCTACATACTTCTGTGTCATTGGCCAACAACGCCAAACGTCATTAATACAACAATGACGTGTGTACGGTAGCGCGATAATTTCGCTTTCTAGGTTGGCTAATCTGCTTACTGCTTTGCTTCAATTTTTGCGTGTTAGAACTTTGACCAGTGTGTGTCAAACGCTCGCGGCGGTCGGTACGCCCAGCTTTCTTGCTGTTATTCATTCTGTCGACATTTAATGTAGGCTTTAGGCCGCACATTCTTACTTATGGCCAACTAGCGCCATAACTAACTATCAATTCAATTCAAATTTTATAATACTTTTTGCAACACGCATTATTAGCCAACCTGATTTCAATAAATTAAACACTTGTAATGTAACTTGAGAAAATGCATTAAAATCAATTCAATACAGTCCACATTTTATCATTTTTCATTCCCACTGAACCAATGCATGCATTACTGCCTATTTTTTACAAACGTTGGTACACGCCGACAGGATTACTCACTTCACAAAACACATTTTAGCCCACCTGGGCCTGACATTCAACATTTTTTGGTCCACCGTGCCTGGATTCTTCTCATCAACATTTTTTGGTCCTCACGGTGCGGATCATTAACATTTTTTGGTCACTCCGGACCTGGATTTTCCATCTAATATTTTCTATCACTATTTCTGGCCATCACGGGCGAATTAGCACGTCAGCTGATACGACCGTGGCGTGATTTTCATCGGCATTTCGCTCGTCATCTTGCAGCCTTCTGACAACACCTTAGCAAGTGCCTGCTAGCTACAGTGCTTTACACAAGGCGGTCATCTCTACTAGCTGTTTGCCATCTTCACCAAGGAGCCGACGCTGCAGGACATCGCCAGCAAGGTATCATCAACAACAGTGAAACAAGGTGCGTAAAATGTCTGAAGAAGGCCTCAAAGTGCTGACCAGAAAGAGAGGCGGCTTAAAGTCCGCAATAGTATGGATACAATCTGCTGTAAATTCGTTTGATGTAACTTTAAGTACAAAACATTTTCTAACTGTAAGACTGGACAGTCTCAAAAGCTTGGCCTCGAAATACAACGAGGTACAGTCTGAAATAGAGCTCATTAGTAAGGACACGAGCGTTGCTCAAGCAGACCGAGTTGAGGTCGAAGAAATGTTATATTCAACTGAAGCAAACATTTTGCAATTACTGGACACATTTAATACTCAGACTTTACCTCCCGTATTATCGGCGCCCATGCAATTAAAACCAATAAGTTTGCCCTGCTTCTCGGGCAACATATTGGAATGGCAACATTTTTACTCAATTTTTACCGATTTAGTGCATTCAAGATCTGATTTAACACCAGTGCAAAAATTACATTATTTACATTCTTCTTTGAAGTGTGAACCGTTAGATTTAATCAAGTCATTACCTATCTGTAAAGAAAATTATACAATAGCGTTGAATTTGCTGTCCGAAAGGTATAACAACCCATTCATACTACCTAAATACTATGTGCAAAACCTACTTCAGGTCAAGTCCACAATAAAGGACTCGGTCCAAAGTTTGGCGGAGTTCACTAACACAATAACGTCTTCCATTAATTCACTGGCAGCAATGAAGCTGTCAGTGAATTCATTTGAATTTATCACTATACAGTTGCTATCCACCAAACTCGACCCTATTACTTTCAAACTTTGGAAGGAGTCAACAGACCCTGACAATTTGCCTAGCTTTCAAGACTTCACGCATTTTTTAAACTTACGTAGACAGCTGTTAGAAAATACAATGCCTATTGAACCCGGACAGCAATTCAACAAACTTAATGTAAGACCTAACAATAAATATGAGAAGTGTAGCTCAAGAAATACTGCTGGCAGCACTACATTTAAGAGCTATCACACAGCGGCAAATCATTATTCATGCGTGTGTTGTAAATCCAACCACCCGCTTTACATATGTAATAAATTTCGTATATTAAGCACCGCTGAGCGGGGGCAATTTGTTACAAATCATAAATGTTGTAGCAACTGCCTTAGATCAGGTCATCTTATAGCTAGCTGTAAGAGTAAACAGGTGTGTAAAATCTGTTCAAAACGACACCACACATTGTTGCACGCAAATTACGTGCCCAACTCAACAGCTGCCAGCAGCAATTATTGCTCGCTTAAATTACAGTGCAAGAATAATGTTCTTTTATCCACAGCAGTTGTATCTGTCGTTGACCAGGCTGGCAACAGGCATAGGGCTAGGGTGCTCCTGGACGCCGGTTCACAGATAAATTTCTGTACAAAATCATTTGCAAAGAAGTTACAGCTCAAATTAACTAAATCTAATATTCCAATCACAGGAATAAACAATACAGCGTGTTGCGCAACTGATATTGCTTCTATACGTATTATTTCTCGCTATCAGAGATATAGTTTCGAGGCGAAATGTGCCGTCTTATCTACCTTAACTCACAATCTGCCTTCAAACTCGTTTGATATCAACCAGTTCCGCATTCCAAACAAAATTTTCCTGGCTGACCCCGATTTTAATATATCGTCGCGAATCGACATACTATTAGGGGCACAATTTTATCTGGATTTGATATTAACCAATAAATACACACGCGGCCCCAATTTTCCCATCATTCAGGAAACAAAACTGGGCTACATTTTGGCTGGCAACCTGCCCAAGCACTGCCGCAACGAGGGTCCTGCTGTTTCGTTCCTAGCAAGGAACAACGACAGTCAAATTCTGCAATCTCTCGAAAGATTTTGGGAAGCAGAAACTATCCCTGACAATACCCCTGACAACGAGTCAGCCTGTGAAGAGCATTTTGTGCGCTCTACTCAGCGCAACCACGAGGGTAGATTTGTGGTGTCACTTCCATTTAAGTCTGATAATCCCCTCTTGGGGGAATCTTACACAAGTGCTGAATCAAGATTCTTAAGCTTAGAGCGTCGATTTAGGCGAGATGCTAAGCTCGCTCGCGACTACGCGGACTTTATCAAAGAATATATGGATCTTGGGCACATGACACTCATCGATGATGGCGCTATCAATTTAGGAGCGTCAAACATTTACTACCTGCCTCACCATGCCGTATTTAAACAGTCTAGCTTGACCACAAAATTGCGCGTTGTTTTTGATGGTTCGTCCAAGACTACTAATGGCCTTTCGTTAAATGGCATATTGTTAGTAGGCCCCAATGTTCAACAAGACCTTTTTTCCATTCTTTTGCGTTTCCGCATACATAAGTATGTTCTCATTGCAGACATCGAGAAGATGTATCGTCAGATTCGCGTAGCTGAAGGGGATTGTCACTATCAACGCATTTTGTGGCGTGACTCTCCCCTCGAACCACTTAAACATTTCGCATTGCGAACGGTAACCTACGGCACGGCTAGCGCTTCGTTTTTGGCCACTCGCTGTCTTCTACAAATTGGTAGGGACAATCAGGCTTCCTTTCCCCACGCGGCGTTAGCTATAACCAATGATTTTTATGTCGACGATCTACTTACCGGTTCGGACACTATCCCTGATCTAACCAAGCTGAAATCCGATCTAGGTGCGTTACTGAGTCAATATGGTTTCACGTTGCACAAATGGGCATCAAATGAACCCACAGCGGTCGCAAATCATCACAATTTTTCACGACCCCTAAATAAACAGGACAATGTGCGTACCCTAGGCATTCTTTGGAACAATGCTGCCGATTCATTTTTGTTCGACATCAAACTATTTCCCGTCGATTCAAGCATATCCAAGAGAAAAATTCTTTCGATTATTGCTGGAATATATGATCCTCTTGGTTTAATCGGTCCAGTTGTCTTTTTGTATAAACATTTCATGCAGCGACTTTGGCTTTGTAAGCTTGGTTGGGATGAACCGATTTCCGGTCAGTCGCGTTCGGATTGGCATTCTTTGTGTGACAAATTGGGTCTGATTGGCAAAATTGTGGTCCCGCGATCTATTCGTTCCAAGCGTGAGGCAGCTACAGTTCAATTGCATGGTTTTTCGGATGCTTCTGAAAGGGGGTTTGGCTGTTGTATGTATGTCAGAGTCATTTATCAAGATTCTACTGCCTCCTGTCACCTCTTGTGTTCCAAATCTCGCGTGGCTCCCCTACGACAGGTGTCATTACCTCGCATCGAACTCTGCGCTTGCTTGTTATTATCGCGACTCGTATCTACGGTTATTCCTGCTCTTTATTCGTTTATTGATAATGTACATTTGTATTCTGACTCTACGGTGGCTCTTTACTGGATTCATGCGCAGTCTACGCGGTGGAAAACATACGTCGCTAATCGGGTTGCTGAAATTCAGCGTCGTACGCAAACTTATACTTGGCATCACATTAATTCACGTCACAATCCTGCTGATATTATATCAAGGGGGTGCCCCCCTGACGTTTTGCGCGATTGCTCGCTTTGGTGGCACGGTCCTAGCTGTCTGTCTCAATCGTCAGAGTCTGATCCTTTCCCATCCTTCGTACCGGCCACTCCGTCGTCTTCTGAAGTCACCGCGGAAGAGAAACATACACATAACCTTTCTCTAATGTCTACCCTGGCTGTTAACCTCTCTTTGGACTTTTCCTCGTTGCATCGTCTAACGCGCGTATACGCTTACTGTTTTCGGTTCATCAGAAATATTAGGCACTCAAGTGCTGACAAACTTACGGGCGATCTGACCCCTGTAGAAATTCATCAGTCTCTCAACTTCTTCATAAAACAATCTCAGTCGATCCACTTCGCAGCCGAAATTAATTGTCTTCGTAACGGATCTTCTGTTTCCATTAGGAGTAAGTTGGCTTCTCTCGACCCGTTTCTTGACGACTCTGGAGTGATACGCGTGGGCGGACGATTGCAGCATTCCCAATTACCCTACGATTCTAAACAACCTATTGTATTACCCCCATCGGCGCATATTACATGCCTTATCATTGAACGTGAACACATTCGTTTACTTCACGCTGGTGCTCAACTCGTGCATCATTCACTGCGTCAGCGTTGGTGGATTGTGAATGCCAGGTTAGTCATTCGTTCCATTATTCGAAAATGTGTGAGGTGTATCAGGTTTAGTGCCAAACAGCAGGTACAGAGACTTGGTATTTTGCCATCCCCTAGAGTCACTCCTTCTAGGCCGTTTTTATTTTGCGCGGTTGATTATGGTGGTCCCTTCATGATTCGTCATGGCGGGCAGAAGTCTAGAACTCTTTCTAAGGCATACGTATCTTTGTTTATTTGCTTAGCGACTAGGGCTATTCACATGGAATTGGTTTCCGACCTTACGGCCAGCGCGTTTATAGCCGCATTACGTCGTTTCATGGCCCGTAGGGGTATACCCAGTCAACTGTACTCCGACAATGGCACAAACTTCAGGAAGGCCCGCACTATCTTACATGATAGTTACAACTTTTGGCACAATAAGGATGCCATCTCATCGATCAAGTCATTCACGTCCTCTCAGGGGATATCATGGTCATTTATCCCGCCCTCCTCACCTCATTTCGGTGGCCTTTGGGAGAGCGGCATAAAGAGTTTGAAATTTCATCTGCGCCGCGTGGTAGGCAAATCTATACTCAACTTCGAAGAGTTCACGACCGTTTTGTCTCAGATAGAGGCATGTCTGAACTCTCGACCTTTATTTGCTATCTCTTCAGATGTTAACGACCCGGTGCCACTTACACCTGGCCATTTTTTGATTTGCGCACCCTTAACGGCGATACCGGACCCAGACCTTTCTCACATTCCTGTTTCTCGTCTTGGGCGTTGGCAACTTCTTCAGAGGTTTGTCCAAGGCATTTGGAAGGCATGGTCTCGCGATTATTTGCACCAGTTGCAGCAACGTCACAAGTGGAAGTTTGCCAAGGATAATGTTTCCATTGGTGACTTAGTCTTGCTTATTGAGGATAATTTACCTCCATTAGCCTGGAAATTTGGCATAATTATCGCCACATTTCCCGGCCCAGATAACTTGGTTCGTATCGTGGACATTCGCACGCCTACGGGTGTTTTGCGGAGACCAATACATAAATTATGTCTGTTGCAGCGCGAGACGAGAGTTGACAAAATTATGATTACTTAGCACAATGCTATTTTATTTAGCCACTGGCTTATTACTTCTTACGACCATTTGGTCAACCTAATTGTGATGAATTATCACAATATTTTCTTATCAATTTTGCGCCATCGCATGCTTTTCTAATTTTCATGTTTTTGGTGGTCTCATTTTATAAGATTTTAAAGGGGACGAACAATAACGAAAAGGAGTTATTACCTTTGTTTAATTTTAAAGACACATAAGTCAAATGTTCCAAACTCGTTAGTTATAAACACTTGTTTTAGCATAAGCTTAATTATTTTTTGAGCCAGCAACTGTCTGTTTTGCTCAAGCAAGTATTAGTTTAGTTAATATGCAAGGCTTTTATTATTATTTGTATTTTTGTATGTGCAACATTTGATTTATGCCTCATGTCTTCCTCACTATTGTGTAAAAATTTGGTTATTTTCTAAAACTTATTTTCAATTGTTTTATGTTTGTAATCACAGTATTGTATCTGTTATTTGACATTGCAATTACTCATATTGTAATTATCTAAATTATTGTTATTGTATTCACATAAATTGCGTTTATGTAAAAACTATTGTTTTGCGTCTGCCATATGTAACTGCCACGTCTAGATTTATTTTATATTGTATTCATTTTGCAAGTAAGCATGCACAATTATTTTTACTTAAATTATGACATACATGTCATATTTGGGCTTGCATTCAGTCAGCATCTAGCTTGTTCATACATTATTACATATTGTAAGTTCCTGAAACTTCAGGAACAGCATGACTAGGTCAATACATGCCGCCCTGCTGAATATACGCTTGAACATGTAATTGCAATATGTTCAATAACAATTTTGTTCATGTAATGAACTCTCTGTACAGGTCCACGGGCCTCAACTAATTTTACAGTAACCATCCATGACATGCATAGGGTTACAAACTATCGGTCCATCATGTGATGAGCTTCCGATCATGCATTAAACATTGTACAACTGTGTATTTTTTTTTTCATGTTTTGTAATGTTATATACTGTGCACATACACTATGTGATGGTAATATTGGTAAAACCAGACTTTTATTCATGTCTGAAACAGCTGTTTGCCAACCTTGGCTTACAAACGCCTATCTCTAGGCTTATCTTATGCATGCTTATCTCTAAACTAGTAACGGACTGCCGTTATCTAATCTCATAACTCAAGGTTCAACTTAGCCTTGAATCTAACTCTTATTATTAAGAAAACTGTATCCTTTTAAATTAAATTGTAAAATGTATCATAATTTATTAAAAAATGTTAAAAAATCATTTGATTTTGACGGGCAGCTTATGTACGGTAGCGCGATAATTTCGCTTTCTAGGTTGGCTAATCTGCTTACTGCTTTGCTTCAATTTTTGCGTGTTAGAACTTTGACCAGTGTGTGTCACACGCTCGCGGCGGTCGGTACGCCCAGCTTTCTTGCTGTTATTCATTCTGTCGACATTTAATGTAGGCTTTAGGCCGCACATTCTTACTTATGGCCAACTAGCGCCATAACTAACTATCAATTCAATTCAAATTTTATAATACTTTTTGCAACACGCATTATTAGCCAACCTGATTTCAATAAATTAAACACTTCTAATGTAACTTGAGAAAATGCATTAAAATCAATTCAATACAGTCCACATTTTATCATTTTTCATTCCCACTGAACCAATGCATGCATTACTGCCTATTTTTTACAAACGTTGTTGGTATACGCCGACAGGATTACTCACTTCACAAAACACATTTTGTAATGGTACAATTATGGTACAATTTTTAATCAACTTAAATATGGTATAAAAAACCAGAAATATTGTATTCCTTCATTTGGTCAAAATTAAACAAACATTTAATAACCTTTATAAATATACCGTGAGTGGACTATATAATATTTGCCAGGATTTTGACTGATTCATAGCAAAAAACGTGAAGCCTCACAAAAAACTGTATGTCGAATAATGCGATAAAAGCGACGATCCTTGATGACGTCAGCGGCCAGGAATTTGTTTTTGTAAACAACACGATGCTGTCAACAAACAGACAATAGACGAGTGACATAGATTCATCCCACCTCGGAAATATGGAACAAAGACTCTGTGTCATTTCAACAGGGAACGTGATCGCAGCCGGCCGGCAAATCGTTCACGAAAAGTGAATTTTAATTTCCACACCACTAAAAGTGGTTAACTAACTATATAAAACCAGTACTGTAAATTTACTTCAAAAATGTGACCGAGAAGTGAAATCGGTAAACTCGCGGTACGCGAAGTTACCGTACAGACAGAGATCGAACAACAGCTACAGATTTGGTGAGAACGTTCCAACAACAGCATATTTTTTTTATTTCATTTCAAATCAAGCTTAATTTCAAAGAAATGACCAAAATAAAAATTTCAAAGTAAATTCAATTCACTAAGTCTTTAAAATTTTAATAAAATGAGCTCATGAAAAAGAATGGTACCAGAGCAAGAGAGAGAGAGAGAGAGAGAGAGAGAGAGAGAGAGAGAGAGAGAGAGAGAGAGAGAGAGAGAGAGAGAGAGTATAATTTCTAAGTGTCTGGGTTGTGCATACATACATATATATATATATATATATATATATATATATATATCTTAAATTTGTTCCTGGTTTTATTATATGTTTATTATATGTTTAGATTTACAAGGTTCAATTTTCAATATGTCTGTCCATTTAATGATACATAGGACTATGCCCCGAGGCCTAGTAGAGTGCGTGTTTGACGCATGGTCGAGTCATATATGTATGTAAACTTTCTGCTAATAATAAGTTTTTTTTTATAACCATTTCAGAGTATTTATTTCAGATAACACTTCCCGTTCTACAATCTCGTTCGCTTAACACGAAACCTGGCCCGTAAAGTAAATGTAATATCAGCTGTTGGTAGTTTCCAACATGGTGCCCGTTATTAAACACAATAATTATGTTAAAGACAGTTACTGTGTATTTGTAATATACAACTACATAAGTATGTAATTTGAAAGATAACATATGGTCGCCTGCGAACAGGGACTCTATATAATATAATTTTATGTGGGGTAAGCCTACGAAGAGAATGGAAAGTTATCTGAGGTAATAAAGAAATTTTAATACGTAAACATAACCAAATTTTACGAAGTTAGGTTATACTATTGGATGCATGACTGTATTATAAATTGCAAATATGAATACTAATGAAGATAAAACTGATAAAGTCAGCCTCACTGACGAAATAGTTATGAGTGAAATGGATGTTCAACCAACTCAAATTAGTCAGATTGACGAAGCAGATACACCTGTATCTATTGTATATGTTGAAGCAGAGAAGGTCTCTACATCCATGCCTGTTAGTTCAGAAATTAAAACTGACAGTACTGCTGTTATGATGCAGCTCTTATTAAATAAATTTGATAATTTTGACAAGAAACTAGATGAGCAGAAAAGTGATTCCAATATTAAATTCACAAATTTGAATGACAAATTTGATAAACAATTTAAAGAATTACAGAATGAAATTAAAATAGGTCACGATAATCTCATTAAGAAATGTGACAAGGTAATCAAAAAACTAGACGAGAGTTTAAGTCAATTAGAAACCCAGAAGGTAAATAGTACCCAGAAAAATGAAGTACTGACTAATAGAATAAACAACAATGATAATGAGAATAATGAATTTACAGATAGTAAGAATATTACAGGTAGTAAGAATATAATGTTAGAAAACGATAATGAAAGTATTATGAGTGAAAATGAAGTGTTTGAGTGTACTGAGTCAGAAAGAGAGTTGGGAGAAAGTATTTTTGTACAAGGAGTGCAGGGGGTAGAATTTTCTTTTGATGTTGTGTTAGGGGGTGAAGAAAAGTCTTCACGTATTCTTTATAAGGACAAGAGTTCCTTCAATTTATATTTGGGAGATGATAGGTCTACAAATAAAGTTTCTTGGTGTTTTTGTGTACCTAATAAGTGGTGCAATAATTTTATGTTAGGGACCCCTGCATATTTGGAGAGAGAATGTAACTTGGTGTTATGGAGAGAAATGTATTAAGAGAGAAAGTGTAGAGAGATATTGTGAGAAAAAGAAAGTAATAAAATTTTTTAAAGTAAATAGAAAATACAGACAATTGGTAGAAAGGTTAGGGTTAGATAAGGTGGATGAAAATAATGAATACTTACCTTATAGTAACAATGAAATTGAAATAACAATAAATGAGAATAATGGTATTAAGTACTTACCTGTGGTAGAAAATTATGAGGATAATTATAAAATAAATAACCAATTATTGACATATGATATTACTGAGATAAACGGAACCCTACTCGATCGTGACTTGAAATATTTGTTTGATAACAGTTTTATAAATGAAAACGAATATAATGTTTCTAATAATAAAATTTATTTATTAAAAAATAAATTCAATAAACCTAAGATTCGGTTGTTATTCAACGATGGAGGGTAGAGTGTTTCAATGGTGTTATGAACATTAAATATATGTGAAAAGTGATATTGAATTGGACTGCTATGGACTGAGTTTGATAAATAACAAATTAATGAGTTGGAGTGTATATTTTTCATTGTTTTATATTATAACCGATCTCGTGTCTCGTGTCCGTTCGTATACCTCTGTAAAATATATCAGTGTGTCTGAGTGTGAAAATGTGTCTGTTTCTTACCACTGCGTTCTCGCACGGCGATGTACCTCACGATATTTTGGCCGAAGCGAACGTACTGGGGACCAGGTATTGTGATTCCCGATTTGATGTACAAACGTAGTGGATGATCTCCGGGTGGCGCCAAATTGTTTATAGAAAACAATTAAAATGGTTTGCTTATCGATGTTTTATTTGAACGAGGCGACGAATTCAATCTGTCCCGCCTTTCCTCAATTTCTTGTCAATCGAGACAGCGGTTACTGGATCTGCTACTTGAGCGCTAGTCGTCGCATTGGAAACCTACACTAGACATTATATTTTTAAACATACACTTTGCTAATTGAAATAAAACACGATTTAACACACACAGTATAAATTTATTATTAATAGGAAGTTAATATTTTATAGACACCAGTTGTAATTAGTTTGTTCATATATAATTCTGCATCGGATAATTCTTTATAAGACTCTTACTCAAGGTTAAACGATCGACTTTTGCATACAAATATACAGTAATGGCGTTCTACCTTGCCAGTCAACAAATATTTCTGTCGATGTTTGTGAGTTGTTTTGACCACGTTAAAAGGTTCAGATGCAGTTATGACATTAAAAATACACTACCTTACAATGTTTTTTCCTTATGTAGGATAATGTGTAGTGGTAATTGTTTTGTATAAGTGTCATACAAGATGTTTATAGTTCGTACATAAATATGAGGTTAGTTCTATAGTTAACAAGTTTTTCAGTGATATAAATTTATGGATCAATCCTTGTAAGAGAATAAAAATGATTTAGTGGTATTCCACATACATTGAGAAATGTTCAAAGTGCGTTTATTTTTTGTAGAAGTTGAAATAATTTAACTGATACTTAACAGTCTTGCAGTACTGTATTATTCGGGATGTCAAGAAGGAAGGATTAGGGCATCAAAATGGTTCAGCTTTCTTTATTCAGTCTTCGGCATCTGGTTCAAAGTTAGTTTGTACATATCTTGATATTTCATTTGGATTTAAATATCTTCTCCCTCTGGAAATGGTATTCTGCTATACATTAGTCTTCTGTACTCTCAATTTTCTATACTTGGTTTACTTCCAATATGTTTTAAGTATTAAAATTTGTTGTATAGACAATTCGCGTCTGGCTTGCTATAGCGTCACTTTTTCAGTCATCAAATTTAACGGTAATTAGCTTGTTACTCCACAGTTTCCATGGTAACGTAATTATTCTCCTTGGTTGATCTCAAAATAAACACATTGTTATCAATTTTCGAATTTCCTTCAGATCTTCCCAATATCTTCGGACTTTCTTCCTCCTCTCATCTTCCTTCGGGGTTATTATCTAAATGCACTGTCATTTATATTTTCTCACAAAGATTATTTTGGTACCCCACAATATTGGGTTTTATCAATTTTTCTAAGTTCAAACCTAATTCCATACTTGCTAATTACATATCTTTATTTATATAATTCCTTAACTTAATATCTGGTTTTTACTAACAACTACTATTCATCCTTGGTGAATTATTCACTTGGGATTTGTCCATTACATGGTGATTTTTGTACAATCAGCAATTGTTTATGTTTGACAGTTAGGCCTGTTTCACATTTAAGCAGCCATTACAGGATTTTTGTGGCTTCATACACAACATATTTCATTTAGTTCCAAATTGTTATTTTGCATTTGTAATTATGTTTAATGTATCTGGATGTGTTTTAATTAGTAACAACTGTGTTATTCAATCTTACTTGCTAATTATTTGCTATTCATTTCCAATATAAAATAAAACATCTAGGCCTATGGTCAGTATAACTCTTACAGCCATATCCCTTTCATAACTAACAGTTTATTAAATATCACTATAATATTGACGATTCGGAACACAAAGTTTTTTATAAGTAAAAACGTAAAGTTTTACCTTACAGCCTAAACCGGCTTTCACCTATAGAAGGCTTCATCAGAGGCTGTCGCTAGTAGCGCTGCTCGTCTTGTTGTTGGCGACGAGAAAGTGTTTCGAAAGATTGAAGCTGTGTGTGTGTGGTGAGATGTGTTCGAATAATGCGTGCGATTTGAATTGTGTCTGTTCGTTTAGGATGTCGTTTTTATTTGTTTTTGTGTGTTTGTATATTTCTAATTGTTCTAGAGTGTCTAGTTTTCGGCCTTTTGTGTGTACGTGTAGTATGTTCATGTTATTGTCGATGTTTTTATATGTGTGGTTTGCTTCAATGAGGTGGTTTGCGAAGGTAGATTCTGTAGTGGTGTGGAGTGCTTTTGTGTGTTCAATGTATCTCTGTTTGAAGCTACGTCCTGTCTGGCCTATGTAGAATTTACTGCAATTTGAACAATTTAGTTTATATACACCGGGTAGATCGAATTTGTTTTGTGCTTTGGGCATGCGTTTTGATAGTGTGTGTTCTGTTTTGTTAGTAGTTTTGTAAGCGATTCTGTAACCTGCTTTTTTGAATTTGTACATATTCACATATTCTACATAGGCCAGACAGGACGTAGCTTCAAACAGAGATACATTGAACACACAAAAGCACTCCACACCACTACAGAATCTACCTTCGCAAACCACCTCATTGAAGCAAACCACACATATAAAAACATCGACAATAACATGAACATACTACACGTACACACAAAAGGCCGAAAACTAGACACTCTAGAACAATTAGAAATATACAAACACACAAAAACAAATAAAAACGACATCCTAAACGAACAGACACAATTCAAATCGCACGCATTATTCGAACACATCTCACCACACACACACAGCTTCAATCTTTCGAAACACTTTCTCGTCGCCAACAACAAGACGAGCAGCGCTACTAGCGACAGCCTCTGATGAAGCCTTCTATAGGTGAAAGCCGGTTTAGGCTGTAAGGTAAAACTTTACGTTTTTACTTATAAAAAACTTTGTGTTCCGAGTCGTCAATATTATAGTGATATTTAGTTAAGTAACGGACACGTCATGGACAACGAAATCCAAGAATTTAACAGTTTATATAATTCATTATTTCTTATTTGTTGTTCTGGTGCTAAATAATCTCACCTCTATTAAACTTTTTCCATTAAACTCCCCTTATAGCATGGGTATTGAATTAATGTTGCTACAAACTTATTTTCTAATTCTTTTTCTCTCCCTTCCATATTAACACCATCTAATTACTTTTCCTTGTGAAACACACCTTTAAACTTTTACAATACATTTTCAAGTTATAACAATATTATTTACTAGTCATTACAGTTAATATTACTACTCAGTGTTCATTATTCACTGATTAAATGTTCTATTCCAAATACTATTCATTGCCACTTGTTAAATGTTATTGTTCACTCTTAAAATTAAAACATAAGTAATTTTACTAAGTCTTTACCTTAGACTACCCTCCTCTTACTATTTATATTATGGATAATATTTGCATTTATTGTTCACTAGCACTTTCTTAAATTATTTAGTGTTTCTTTAGTATCATATCACTCTAGTACAAATCACTTTCACTAATTCAACTTCCATTTATTTCTCATCATTTTATTCTCTTTCTCTACACACTATCTCTATAACATTATTAATATTGTGTCTTTCTTAGTTAATAAATTACATATATCCCTAACTCTATTGGTTAGTGTATTTTTATACATTGTTTCATATTACTGACGGTTCATTATGGTCATTTTATCAATATTAACATTCATTAATAGTTTTGGTTCTTAACCGAATTTCATTGTCTTTATTATTTTGGGTTACACTATTTCTCCCTTCTCTATTTTTCATTACTTGTCTAGTTTTCTTAATGCGTTTCATCTTGTCTTCTTCCTCCTGAGTTTGTTCTCTCTTGGTTTTCATTCTTCTTCTCCTTCGTACGTCTTTTCTTTATTTTGATTTTTCACTGGTTTCTTAACTGGCCAATCTCTGGGGTAGGGTCAATGTCGTTCGTCAGTCAGTCTATTATTTTAGTTTCTTTATTAATCACTTTCATTTTATTACACCTCCTCCTTCCATGATAATTACCTTTTATTTACTTTTTCACTATCCACATAATTTATTTATTCAAACATAATATCATTTAGCATTTTTTATACATACTTATGGTTATCAAGATTTATCTGAATTTGGTGATGTTATATAATGCTCTCCCACCAAAATTGATCATTTTATAGAACGTAATTCTAAGTTTGATGAAATTATCAATTGTATTGTATCATTTTCTTCTTAAACTCTCCTGCTTCTCACTCTATTTTTATGCTTAATTCTGTATCTTTCATTTCCTTTCTCCTGATTCTTTTCTTCGTCATTTTTTCTTATTACGAACTGGCTTATTGATTTTTTATTATAAATTATTCCCTATAAATCTTATTTTCCCCCACTAACTTTACTTTGTAGTTGCAATCGATTCGGATGGGCTCTATTGGCTTACCTAACTCCGTCGTTCAAAACTACCCTTATTCTGAGATCAGGGGGACATCATCCCTGCTCAGTAAAATGATTGCCGGACTTATTCAACAGTCAATCTCAATTAATGAATCTTAAATACAGTCATCTCGTGACTCAACATAATAATAATAATCATAACATTTGTTGGGAATTTTTTACCTTTATATTTCATTATTGCTCAGTTCGAGTCATATATTTTTTCATCTTTCTTTATAGATACTACTTGATAATACTTGAAGCACTGCTTTTTATTGATACAATTCACATTTTTATTCATTTTTAATTACTTTTTGTTTCATCTCAATTCATATTACAACTCTTAGAACGTTTATTTTATTTATTTCGTTTTTTGATCATTGGTTTTCTTAATCTTACTTCCATTTCTTTCTAAATAGTATTGGAAGTTGGTGATTTTGATTGATATTATATTTTTTTTTCATAACTTTTTAAATATCATAGTAAGTTAGTGTTTCTTACTAGTTAGGAATGTTTTTGGCTCATTCCTTTATAGTATGTTTTGCTTTTATGTGCCTTACATTTTGGCTAAAGATTATTGTAACTTAATCTTTTTTGTTAGGAATGTTTTGTAACTTCACTCCATTATTATTAATTTTTATTCAGAGATCATAGTAAGTTAGTGTTTCTTACTTTATGTGGATTCTTGGTAATTGTATTTCTCCATTTTTATGATTGGTCTAAAATACTTTCGAAATATCCGAGTAAGCTGTCCTTACATAACTTTTTGAATTTTGAAATTCATTTTTTATATATATTTTTTCATTATTATTTATCAGTAAACTTACTTACTGAAATTATTCTTTCTCCTTTATTCCAACTAACTTGGTTGGCTTTTTTAAATTGAATTCTTTTCAGTTAAGTTTGATCGACATAGTATTTTTTAATCGATGCTTGGTTATATACACCCTTTATTTTCTGGGTGGTGGGGTTGGTTACTTCATATGTGTTGTTGCCCTTGTCTTGTGTGGGCCCGACATATAGCAATAGTAATTTTTTCATAATGCCTTCAATGGCTGGGCATTGGTTGATTGCTTTCTTCGACCAATTCATCTCTAATATTTTTTAGATAATGTGTGGTAATTATAGTGATTATATCTTTCGTCGTAGTATTTTCCCCAAGAGATTGGTCCAGTGATGGGCTGTCTGCAGTTTTCACTGGCCTTAAGCGTTTAAATGAGGGTTGACCTCATTGCCCCTAACATCATTAGTGTTTGATGGTTGGTTAGCGTTCGGCTCCTGTTGATTATTCCGGTCATCCACGCTGTGCCTGTGATCTTCTTCGAATGGGTGACTTCTCGTATCGGGTACCTGGTTATAGTACGTTCGCCGATAGTTAGATGAGGGATAGTTTCTTCTTGGGCTCCTTTGTCTTTGCCCCCTCATGTAATTTACCTGTGGCCGGTATCCTGGATTATTGTTCTGATTACTGTTGTTGTTTCCACGGCGATAATTGTTGTTGTAACCATTCGACGGGAAATTACCCCTGTGGTTGTTCCTGAAGTTGTTATTATTATGGTTTCCACTTCTGTTAAAATTTCTGGGCACGTTATTGCCCCGTGTGTTCCCTTGGTAATTGTTAGGGTTATTTACCGGTGGCTTATTATCTCCCTGTTGATTCTGTGACAATTGTCCCTCATTGGTTCTATTATTTCTGAAACTGTACCCTCTATTTTTCCTGTACTGCCACTCATGTTCATGGTTTTCCAGTAAGCTAGCCATATCTTGGATGGTCTTTACCTGGCTGTACATCCGTGCCTTTTGGATGGCGTCGTCGTAGTGGTAAGATAACTGTATTACCAGACACTCTTCGGGTATACGTGGCTCCAAATTCCTGGCCATGCAGATCTTTCCCAAGAAGTAGGAGGTAAGGGATTGTCCATTCTGGTTTTCATACCTTCCATTGCTCAGGTTATTGCGGACCATATTCTGAGTTGATTGAGACCAGTATTTAGCCTTGAACTGAGTCTTAAAGTCTTGAAGGTTTTGGATGTCTGGCGGGTGGCAGTCCACCAGTTGTCATATGTCTCCTTGAACATTTCGTCCAGCATCCCTCTTATTGTAGTCCATCGAGTCTCTCGATTCTTGATGATTAACTCTTCTACCCTCTTCAAGAACTCAATAGGGTTTCTTTTATAATTACGGAAATTAATAGTATCTCTGTTGTCTGTGTTCATGATATGATTATTATTACATGGTCGGTCACGCCAGGCATCCACTTCTTCCCGTAATGATTCTTCTATTCTGCGCATTTCGTCAATCCTTTGTTGGTTTTTGTCTACTTTGCTATCTATTTTATTTAAGTTACTGTAAACTCCTTCCATTCGTTCTCCCAAGTCTGTTCGTACAGCTGCTACCACTTTCTGGTTTCCTTCCCGGACTTGGTGTATGTCCCGGTCTATCTGGGTACATCTTCTGGCTGTTTCTTCATGACCTTCCTCAATTCTTCACTTATTTTCTCCTTCGAGACGGTTCATTTTATCGAGTACTTCCTTGCGGACTCCAGAAACATTTTCGTTGGTCTTCTCTAGCTTCTCTAACGTTTCCTCTAATTTGTCATTGATTTCCGTAACCTGCTGCTTTGCTTCTTCTCGGTACTCCATTAATTGGTGTGCCATTTGCAGCTTCATTTCTTCTTTATTCTTCTCGTGGTCCTTCTTCAGCTGTTCCTTCAATTCTTCCTTTAATTCCTCGTTTCTTTGCTGAATTTCCTCCATCAATCTTTGTTGTAATGTTTCGTTATTTTGGTTAACGGTTTTCCTCAATTCTTCCTTAGTACTTTCATTGGTACTCACTATTTTCTCATTGATCTGTTTCAAATTGTCATTGGTTTCTTTCTTCATTTGTTTCAAACTTTCTTCGTTCTTGTCGAATTTATTGTTCATCTCCTTCAAATTATTATTCATCATTTCCATTAATTTTAGTATGTTCGGGTCTCCTCTAACTTCTCTCTTGTCACCCGCCTGTAATTCCATTTCTTCGTCTTGGGTTGGTTCTGTTGTGGTTATTGCTGTCTCCACTTCTTCAATCGGTGATCCTTCCTCCTCCCCTCTATTTTCTTCCATCTCCTTCTCCTTTGCCAACTTTTTCCCTAAACCTCTTGTGTGCATCCTGATTTCCTTTCGTGACCGCCGGTAGAACTTCATATCTTCCTTTTTTCAAGCTCCACCGGTTGGTCGCCAATTTATAACCGATCTCGTGTCTCGTGTCCGTTCGTATACCTCTGTAAAATATATCAGTATGTCTGAGTGTGAAAATGTGTCTGTTTCTTACCACTGCGTTCTCGCACGGCGATGTACCTCACGATATTTTGGCCGAAGCGAACGTACTGGGGACCAGGTATTGTGATTCCCGATTTGATGTACAAACGTAGTGGATGATCTCCGGGTGGTGCCAAATTGTTTATAGAAAACAATTAAAATGGTTTGCTTATCGATGTTTTATTTGAACGAGGCGACGAATTCAATCTGTCCCGCCTTTCCTCAATTTCTTGTCAATCGAGATAGCGGTTAATGGATCCGCTACTTGAGCGCTAGTCGTCGCATTGGAAACCTACACTAGACATTATATTTTTAAACATACACTTTGCTAATTGAAATAAAACACGATTTAACACACACAGTATAAATTTATTATTAATAGGAAGTTAATATTTTATAGACACCAGTTGTAATTAGTTTGTTCATATATAATTCTGCATCGGATAATTCTTTATAAGACTCTTACTCAAGGTTAAACGATCGACTTTTGCATACAAATATACAGTAATGGCGTTCTACCTTGCCAGTCAACAAATATTTCTGTCGATGTTTGTGAGTTGTTTTGACCACGTTAAAAGGTTCAGATGCAGTTATGACATTAAAAATACACTACCTTACAATGTTTTTTCCTTATGTAGGATAATGTGTAGTGGTAATTGTTTTGTATAAGTGTCATACAAGATGTTTATAGTTCGTACATAAATATGAGGTTAGTTCTATAGTTAACAAGTTTTTCAGTGATATAAATTTATGGATCAATCCTTGTAAGAGAATAAAAATGATTTAGTGGTATTCCACATACATTGAGAAATGTTCAAAGTGCGTTTATTTTTTGTGGAAGTTGAAATAATTTAACTGATACTTAACAGTCTTGCAGTACTGTATTATTCGGGATGTCAAGAAGGAAGGATTAGGGCATCAAAATGGTTCAGCTTTCTTTATTCAGTCTTCGGCATCTGGTTCAAAGTTAGTTTGTACATATCTTGATATTTCATTTGGATTTAAATATCTTCTCCCTCTGGAAATGGTATTCTGCTATACATTAGTCTTCTGTACTCTCAATTTTCTATACTTGGTTTACTTCCAATATGTTTTAAGTATTAAAATTTGTTGTATAGACAATTCGCGTCTGGCTTGCTATAGCGTCACTTTTTCAGTCATCAAATTTAACGGTAATTAGCTTGTTACTCCACAGTTTCCATGGTAACGTAATTATTCTCCTTGGTTGATCTCAAAATAAACACATTGTTATCAATTTTCGAATTTCCTTCAGATCTTCCCAATATCTTCGGACTTTCTTCCTCCTCTCATCTTCCTTCGGGGTTATTATCTAAATGCACTGTCATTTATATTTTCTCACAAAGATTATTTTGGTACCCCACAATATTGGGTTTTATCAATTTTTCTAAGTTCAAACCTAATTCCATACTTGCTAATTACATATCTTTATTTATATAATTCCTTAACTTAATATCTGGTTTTTACTAACAACTACTATTCATCCTTGGTGAATTATTCACTTGGGATTTGTCCATTACATGGTGATTTTTGTACAATCAGCAATTGTTTATGTTTGACAGTTAGGCCTGTTTCACATTTAAGCAGCCATTACAGGATTTTTGTGGCTTCATACACAACATATTTCATTTAGTTCCAAATTGTTATTTTGCATTTGTAATTATGTTTAATGTATCTGGATGTGTTTTAATTAGTAACAACTGTGTTATTCAATCTTACTTGCTAATTATTTGCTATTCATTTCAATATAAAATAAAACATCTAGGCCTATGGTCAGTATAACTCTTACAGCCATATCCCTTTCATAACTAACAGTTTATATAATTCATTATTTCCTATTTGTTGTTCTGGTGCTAAATAATCTCACCTCTATTAAACTTTTTCCATTAAACTCCCCTTATAGCATGGGTATTGAATTAATGTTGCTACAAACTTATTTTCTAATTCTTTTTCTCTCCCTTCCATATTAACACCATCTAATTACTTTTCCTTGTGAAACACACCTTTAAACTTTTACAATACATTTTCAAGTTATAACAATATTATTTACTAGTCATTACAGTGAATATTACTACTCAGTGTTCATTATTCACTGATTAAATGTTCTATTCCAAATACTATTCATTGCCACTTGTTAAATGTTATTGTTCACTCTTAAAATTAAAACATAAGTAATTTTACTAAGTCTTTACCTTAGACTACCCTCCTCTTACTATTTATATTATGGATAATATTTGCATTTATTGTTCACTAGCACTTTCTTAAATTATTTAGTGTTTCTTTAGTATCATATCACTCTAGTACAAATCACTTTCACTAATTCAACTTCCATTTATTTCTCATCATTTTATTCTCTTTCTCTACACACTATCTCTATAACATTATTAATATTGTGTCTTTCTTAGTTAATAAATTACATATATCCCTAACTCTTTTGGTTAGTGTATTTTTATACATTGTTTCATATTACTGACGGTTCATTATGGTCATTTTATCAATATTAACATTCATTAATAGTTTTGGTTCTTAACCGAATTTCATTGTCTTTATTATTTTGGGTTACACTATTTCTCCCTTCTCTATTTTTCATTACTTGTCTAGTTTTCTTGATGCGTTTCATCTTGTCTTCTTCCTCCTGGGTTTGTTCTCTCTTGGTTTTCATTCTTCTTCTCCTTCGTACGTCTTATTTTCTTTATTTTGATTTCTTCACTGGTTTCTTAACTGGTTTCTTAACTGGCCAATCTCTGGGGTAGGGTCAATGTCGTTCGTCAGTCAGTCTATTATTTTAGTTTCTTTATTAATCACTTTCATTTTATTACACCTCCTCCTTCCATGATAATTACCTTTTATTTACTTTTTCACTATCCACATAATTTATTTATTCAAACATAATATCATTTAGCATTTTTTATACATACTTATGGTTATCAAGATTTATCTGAATTTGGTGATGTTATAATATGTATTTATATATCAATGTATTTGTGTATTTGGATGTTGTATTACAGGTATATTTTATGTACTCCAGTATGTATTATTATGTATTTTAATAATTAACATGTTTAATAATAATATTTTTTAAATAATGGAATAACCATTAAAGAGTAATCATTCTTTATTACTTAATTAAAACAGTACAAAAGAAAGTTGTACTAATTTGTAACAGAAGTAAACTGTTAATTGTCATAAAAGTTTCTATTAATGAAGTTAAATTATTAATTCATTTGTAATGAGGTAATTCCTAATGAATGATAAAAAAAAAAAATTTCTAATGAATAATAATGTTTAAGTAAGAATATATATATTTGAATTTTGAGAAGTACTATTATGAGTAGGTGAGAGATGAATTATATAAGAAAATGGTCAATGATTACAGTAAGGTAGAATGTTTAAACAGGGATAGAACCTGGGTATAGATAGAAGAAGGTGAGTTATTCAATTGAAGTTATAGGGAGTTAGATAGTTAAGAATTTTGAAGTAAATAATACAAAGAGAAGTATTAGATATTTAGGGACACAGTAGTTAGTGATTATTAGTAAAGGTGTTTAAGTAAAGCTTAAACATATAATTGTTGTGAATGATATGTTGTAGTGGGGGTGAGGTGATAAGGAGTGGACAACGTATAGCGTTGTGGCAGGTAATAGCGTAGTTTAAGGGAGTGTTTGCCGAATATTTTGGAAGGGCAAAATATTATGGATGAATATAGCCAGTTAGGGAACACCCATCTCTATACAAAGACGAGCGGTGCCATAGGATTTAAATGAAATTAGTAAAGGTGTTTATAATTGAGATATTGGTGTCATGATAGGTAAATTTGGATGTCAGTTAGAAGAAGGTGAGTAAAAATATAATGAGCATAGTGAATATAGGAGTCACCCAGACTAAACAATGATTAGAAGATGAAAGGTTAGGTAGTTAGTGAGGTAGAAAGTTCAGAGTAGAGAGGTAATGAAAGTGAATAAGAAATGAAATAATAATAATAATCTGAATATTAATAATAAATGTTAAATAATATTATAATAATTGATGTCTAATTAATGAATTAATTAATTGAAATCGTAATTTTTTATTTAAATGCAACTTTAGATAGAATATGCAAATTTTACTCAAGATTAGATAGGAATTAACCATTCCAATGTATTAAATGTATTAATATAATTAAGGTATCAATGTATTATCATGTATTATGTATTTATGTTATGAAATTTTAACATGTATGGAAATAATGTGTATGAAGGGGTAAATACAATTGGCGCTGTTAATGCCATATGATTACCTGTTAATAATAATAATAATAATAATAATAATAATTTTAATTTAACCATTCAATAAGATTTATGAATAAATAATACCATACAGATTTATTAATTATTTTGTTTTTCTATAATTTGTTTTTTTTCTCCATGTTCGGGAGATTTATAGGGGAATTTTCGTATTTTCAATTATAATTTGATTTTTTTTTATATCAATATGTTTATTTTATAATTATAATAATTATAAAAATGGAAAGAGTTAAATATTATCGATGGAAATCGAAACAATTTATAAATCCAGGGTTGTCCATATTGAGAAAGGAAATTCTTTATAATTCTTGGGAGTTACGTTTTAGTAGTATAATTTTTATAACTAGATTTTAGTGGTATATCAAGCAAACCCAGTGCTTATTAGCACAAACCAGCACATAGCTAAGGGGAACCAGATCAGTTAAGGATAGAGTAATTTACCAAGCCTATATAACTATTATTACTAAGCCTATATACCAAGCCTAATAATACTATTTTAATATTTATCATTTATTGTTTCAGTGTTTGGTGATGTGACAGCGGTCCTTAGCTGGCCAGCGCGTCAGAGCAGGGGCGTTACGAGCCTAAGTGGCCTTATGGTGTTGGGATCTCGAAGGAGAAGTCCAGTAAGGTCATGTAGGTACTGTCATCACCATCAGACCACGGGTGAGTTATTATTTTCTTTTATATAAATTGTAAGGGGGTTGTGGCGACCTATCCTGGCTGATCCCTTTAGGAAGTATGAAAGGGTCAATGAAACTTTTTATGCTTCGACACAAAATCTTTCATTGAGGGGGTTTTGTAATGGTACAATTATGGTACAATTTTTAATCAACTTAAATATGGTATAAAAAACCAGAAATATTGTATTCCTTCATTTGGTCAAAATTAAACAAACATTTAATAACCTTTATAAATATACCGTGAGTGGACTATATAATATTTGCCAGGATTTTGACTGATTCATAGCAAAAAATGTGAAGCCTCACAAAAAACTGTATGTCAAATAATGCGATAAAAGCGACGATCCTTGATGACGTCAGCGGCCAGGAATTTGTTTTTGTAAACAACACGATGCTGTCAACAAACAGACAATAGACGAGTGACGTAGATTCACCCCACCTCGGAAATATGGAACAAAGACTCTGTGTCATTTCAACAGGGAACGTGATCGCAGCCGGCCGGCAAATCGTTCACGAAAAGTGAATTTTAATTTCCACACCACTAAAAGTGGTTAACTAACTATATAAAACCAGTACTGTAAATTTACTTCAAAAATGACCGGGAAGTGAAATCGGTAAACTCGCGGTACGCGAAGTTACCGTACAGACAGAGATCGAACAACAGCTACAGATTTGGTGAGAACGTTCCAACAACAGCATATTTTTTTTATTTCATTTCAAATCAAGCTTAATTTCAAAGAAATGACCAAAATAAAAATTTCAAAGTAAATTCAATTCACTAAGTCTTTAAAATTTTAATAAAATGAGCTCATGAAAAAGAATTGTACCAGAGAGAGAGAGAGAGAGAGCGAGTGTATAATTTCTAAGTGTCTGGGTTGTGCATACATACATATATATATCTTAAATTTGTTCCTGGTTTTATTATATGTTTAGATTTACAAGGTTCAATTTTCAATATGTCTGTCTATTTAATGATACATAGGACTGTGCCCCGAGGCCTAGTAGAGTGCGTGTTTGACGCATGGTCGAGTCATATATGTATGTAAACTTTCTGCTAATAATAAGTTTTTTTTATAACCATTTCAGAGTATTTATTTCAGATAACACTTCCCGTTCTACAATCTCGTTCGCTTAACACGAAACCTGGCCCGTAAAGTAAATGTAATATCAGCTGTTGGTAGTTTCCAACATGGCGCCCGTTATTAAACACAATAATTATATTAAAGACAGTTACTGTGTATTTGTAATATACAACTACATAAGTATGTAATTTGAAAGATAACAATTTTAGCCCACTTGGGCCTGACATTCAACATTTTTTGGTCCACCGTGCCTGGATTCTTCTCATCAACATTTTTTGGTCCTCACGGTGCGGATCATTAACAACGTGATTAAAATACGTAACAAGCAAGGCGTTTATGTAACGAAAGACAAAGAACAATGACGTGTGCTCACACACACATACGTAAAAATTGCGTAGTGTTCTCCCCAGTCTCCAGAACATCATCATGGCGATAACACGTTAAAATTGTGCTGGCCTAAAATAGTCAGCTAAAGTGTTTTATTTGAATCAACAAAGTGTAATCACAAGTAAATAGTGTTAACAAGTAATTATAACCACCATGTAAATTCAGTGCAAAGGACAGACAAAAGTTAGAGAGTACAACGTCTGCCCAGTCTACACAATACAGCAGCAGCAGTAACACCTTGTTACAGGCAGCCGGCAATTTATACCGGTTTAGTGTCTTAAATAATTCAAAATGTAAATAAGTATTAACTACAAGAGAACTCAGACAGTGTGCAGTAATTGTTTTTCAAAATTATACTTAGAGTCAGTGAATTCAGTAAAATGTAACCACGCCATTTGAGAAAGCAACATGTGATCCACTTCTAGAACTTCCAGGCTACCGAATCAGGAAAGTGCAAAACCAAAATTTTACTTAAAGAGCTCTTTACCCAAATTGCAGATATGTGTACACAAAAAGTAAATTGAGATTATAAGTATGAATGTGAGTGAGGAAGCGGGGCGTGCATGATAAATGTCGACATCCAACCGGGGTGTTGGTTTGCGTTTGTTATAAGGAAATATCATTGAATCAGTTAAATATAAAGCAGCTGCATAATCAGTATATAGAATTTGGTAAACTAACGTTTAATAAAGTATAAAAGAGTTTTATGATGAAAGAGAGTCAATATAAGTAATGGCCGCCATTTTGGAATTTTGTCCGGTGTACACAATTAACAAAATTAATGAATAAATTAATATTGATGTTCAATGTTTCAAATGAACGTATTCTTATTTCTATGCCTATCTCTGTCCGCAATCATGCTGAGTCGAATCCTTAGACCCTAGGTAGTAATAATAATAATAAGATTGAAGCAACCGGATTTTCAAAGTATGGTAAGTACCATAATTATGGTGTGCATGACATACGTGTCTGATATAAGTAATGTAAACAAACCCAAATATAGGTTACTTGTTATTTCTTCTTACAAATACATTTACATTTATTTAAATTCATGTGTAATTGCACAATTTGCGCCCGGAACAGTGACTATTTATTTATATTATTGTGTAATTGCACAATTGCCGCCCGAACTGGTGACTATATAAAAATATGTCCCGGTGTATTTTATATAATAAGCCTGAATGAGGGCAGAGTGGGCATTGAAACTGAGAATACGGTTGTAGGTTAGGTGGTAACGCTAATATAGAGCAACAAGTCATTAACATTTTATAATGGCAGATAATAACGAAAACAGTAACGTAGAGAATACAAACACAGAGTCATTGGTGTTGAACTCAACACATACCATGAATAAAGTTTCATTGGAAGATCTCTTCCAATTAATGCAAATACAAAATGGTCAATTGAATAATAAACTAAATCAATTTGATGACAAATTAAATCAGTTTGATGAACAGTTTAACGACATCAAAAAAGAAATTAAGAAACAGAGCTGTAATTTTGACAAAAGATTAAATGAAATAGGTACAAAGTTAGACAAAATACAGTTAGAAAATAAGAGTAGAGAAATAGACAAATTAGATAGAAACAAAGATAAGGTAAGTGGGGTAGAAAATTATGATAATATAAATAAAAGTATGATATTGGAAAATGATTGTGTAAACAGGAGTAGTGATAATAAAATTTTATGGGGAATAGAATATAATATTAAGGGAATGATAGTGTGTTTTGAAGGTTTAAAGAGAGGGTGTAAAGAGAGATATATTGAGAGAGAGAAGTGTTGTTGGGAGAGGTATTATGAGAGATATTTTAATAGTGAGAGATATATTGAGAGAAACAGAGAAGTAGAAATTTTTAAGATATGTAGAGATTATGAAGAGTTGATGGAAAGGTTAGGAGTAGGAGATAATGAGAAAGATAACTTTACAAAATACCTGGCTGTAACAGACTATACCAAAGGCGACATGACCATACCCAATCATGAGTTATATGAGATTGTGGAAAATTATTGAAATTTGAATAGTATGTATATTGATTGTAATAATATAAGACATTCAATATTAAACCATGTATATAGTTTTAAGGTTCGATTGCTATTTGACGATGGAGGTTGATTATTTTATTGTGTTATGAATATTTAATTATGTGAACAGCGTTTTTCAGGATGGACTGATTATGATTGATTTATGGTAAATGATAAGATGATAACGTGGATTGTATATTTTTGTGTATATTAATGTCAGTGTATTTTTGCTGTTGTGTATTTTATATATTTTTTATGTAAACATGTATTGTAGAATTTTAAATAATTGAAGGAAGTTTAATAATGATTTTGAAATGATATTATGGAATTCAGATTCTAATGGTTAGTAAATGATTATATAGTTGGATGTTGAAAGGTATTGTTGTTAGTAGATAAGTGATGAATTTTCTAGTGGGATATTAAGGTGAAATGTTGTAAAGAGTTTGGGAATAGTGATAAATAAGGGCATTGGAGTTAGTTAAATAGAGTTAATGGGAGTTAGGGAGAATTAAGTGTTGAGATGCTGATAATATATAAAGAGGTGTTAGATATTTTAGGGACAGAGTAGGCAGGGATTATATGTAGAGGTGAGTAATGTGGATGGTAATTTTATAGTTGTTGTTGGTGATATTTTGTAGTAAGGATCCAGTGTTAAGGAGTGATCAACGAGCGACGTGGCAATGGACCAGCGTGCAGCGTTGTGGCAGGCGGAGCAATTTTGGGCTAGAGTGTTTGCCGATATTGGTGGAGGGCAAATGGTTAGGAATGGATATGGCCAGTTAAGTAACATACATCCTTATATAAAAGACAAAATGAGCGGTGCCAGAGGTTTTAAATGGGATTTGTGAAGGGGGTTATTATAGAGATATTGGTGTCATATTATGTTAATGGTTAGAAGCGGTTGTTAGTAGAGAAAAGGGGGTAGTAAGGTTAGATTGACAATGCCAAAATAAGATATAGAGTGTAACGTGTCAAAATTGGGTCATTTCATTTATTGCGGGTATGGGGTATTTGTAATTTTATTTATTTCATTTTTGCGGGATTTTATAAAAATATTGTGAAAGTTTTATTTTCCGACAACACTATTTCCATTATAACAGACCACGTGGCAAGTAGAACAGTGTTGAGAACAAAGCCGTAAGACGCAGTTTCTGTTGTGTAACCAGGCAAGGAATTTGCACCACCCTAAATTTCTCAGAACTTTGCATAAATGTGACCACGCACCCACGAGCAGTAGAAGTCCGCGCTCGGGGGACGCCGTCGTCCCAAAAACCAAGATGTCTGGAGAACAAATTTATTCACCGTCTCCTTGGCCAACTACAGGAAACACAGTTAAGCCCCGCCTACTGCTAGGGACATCAGTCTAGCAGCGTCAAATATCGTCTACACACTGGGCTGATATAACTACTATGTTTGATGCATAGAGCTCATATGCCACAGCAAATCCACATTGAACGACGACGAAATCAAACGGGCAGTGAACGGCAGCTTCCTCCCGCCCAACACAGCCTACGTTAGTCAGTCTACGAGCAACAGAGTACCGCTACAGTCACCTACAGTTTTGTTTCGGGCCCAGTTGGTCGAGTTTTCGTAAAATGTAATTAATTCAATAAGACCGACCGGGACCCCAGAAATTAATAAACATATCGCAGTCATAAATCGGTACAGTGATGAGGGGGAATTAAAGTGATAAAGTACGGACATTGAAGTTGCGGGACTAAGCACGTGTTTGGCGTTCGGGGACGGGTATCTCGTATAACAATAACGGAATGTATAAACTTTAATAAATAAAGGGTAATGTATAAAAAGGTATGGAAGTGTGCGTGAGCAGATTGGGCTGCCTTAGATATAAGAATAGTTAAATGTAATTCAAATTTGGTTTTGTAGTACTCTAATTGTTGTAATTATAATAATTACTTATAACTAATTCTCTTGTAATAATAATAATAATGGAAATTGACTTAATTCATTAAAGCGATTTAGTTTACGGCATAACCATGTGTTAGACTAAGTTATTTCGTCATTACCACGTTCTCATTTCTGTGTTGCGAAATTCGTCTAAACGTTCCGGAATCTTTCTGAATTATTAATTGGGTGTGGTCAGATTGCCAAATTGTCCTTTTTATTTAAGGTGGAGTGTAAAGGTTTTCGATATTTTACCTATAAAAAATAATCGTGGCGACCTTGGTCTTCTGATAAAATTTTAATAACAGGTAAGTTGTTGTGATGGTGCACAGGTAAGTCCTGGTAGTGTATTTTAATGTATTTATTTTATATATTTCGGCTATTTTTTAATGTTACAAATGGCTCTCGCCTGCCAGGATTTTCGTTTTAATTTTATTTATACGAGACAGACCTATTTTAATGCACAGAAAATAGGATGTGGTAATGACGAATTTATAAAAATGATTTATCGTATATAATTACGCACGTAGGTTAGGTTTGTGTTATGAGTTACAGTTGTGTAAGTACCAGATAAAAAATGGCGAATAATAACGAAGTCAGCTTCACTGACACTAATGAAGAAATAACCGAATCAAAAATAATGAAAGATGTCGAATATCAATCGACACCTATCCAAAGCAAAAAATCTGACGATACGTATGAAATGTTTAAAGTAATACAAGCAATGATAGAAAAACAGAGTAGTAGTGTAAATGAGAAATTAGATACACAGAATAACAAACTGAATGAAATTAAGACCAAAATTAAAAGTGAATTTAATTACAAATTGGGTGAACTTAAAACTGAAATTAATAAAGTACAAAGCAACTGTGAGAGTAACTTTATCAAATTGACAAATGAATTAAATAAAACGTTGAGTCATTCATTAAAAAATATGAATAACAGAATTGACAAAATAGAGAGTAATGTGGTGGAAAAATTTGATAAACAAAGACAAAAGGTAATTGAAAATTTTGGATGTAAAACAGAGGATAATTATAATGATATGGGTAAAAACATAGTAGTAGAGAGTAAGATAACAAGTGATAACAATAATGTTGAAAATAATGAGAATAATAATATTGAGTATAGTAATGTGTTTGAAGAATTGGTATCAGAAAGTGATACGGTGAAAATGAATAATGAAAGTACTGATGAGTTGGTGGAATGTAGCGATTATGAGATGTTAATGTGTGTTAATGAGTTAGAGAGAGTGTAGCGGGTCATTTTTGGGTGTTTTTATTTTTAACCGTTTGGGGCATTATTATATTGTTACTTATTTCGTTTTCGGGCGGACTGGTATAATAAATTTGAAAAAACTGTAATTGTATTGTGCAACGTTATTGTCCAAGCAACAGCACGAGGTTGAGAAACAGCGTTTGGAACAAAAGCGACGCGCAATTTCAGTGGTGTAACACGGCAGAAGAATTTACCTCCCCCAAAATTCTAAGAACTCTGTGCATGTGTTTTGACGCCCGTATGCAACTCAGCCGGGCGGGGATCGGCACTGACGCCGTGAGTGACACCGCAGTTGAGACCAACATGGCGCTGGGACGAGAAGTTATTAGTTCCAAGTGACCGGCTACCGGAAAACAGCGTCAAACTCCGCCTACTGTGAGCGACATCAGCAGAGCAGATGCCAATATCGGCCTCTGGACACACACACATGCCAGTTATAATCCATGCATAAAATGGTTATGCCACCGCAATTAATCACCAACGGCGACTAAAACCGGATGGCCGTGACTGCTCATTTCCCGCGACTCGAGGAAACACATTGGGCAGTTCGTCACTGACTGTGTCGGAGCCGACACGCGAGCTAAATATGCTCATATAATTTCATTAGTATTTGATAATGAAAGTGAAGTAGTCATTTTCTAAAACCAGTGACAGGATGGGAGGAGAGTTGTAGAACAATAATATCCAAATTTGTGATTCAGTTTCGTCCTTTTCGAGACGTTTTCGACCTACCGCGGGCTGGCCACGAGGTCACAGAAGAACGCGTCGCCGGTAGTGATCTTAAATCATGTATTCAATCGGGTAATTGGGGTTTTATAATGGAATGTGAGTAGTGAGTGTGCAATGCTGGGCTGTTCTGTGTTTATGTGTGAAATATATAATTGTTTGTATCTGTATAAAGGATAAGGTAAGCCATAGTCGGTAAGGTGCAAGAGTTGCACAACATGTAACACGAAGTTTTATCAATTCAACATTTCTTATTAATAAAAAATCTAATTTCTCTTCCATACCATTGAGAGTTAAATTTTTTTCAAGGCCTTAATTCGTTTATGTACTGTCAGAGTTCGTCGAACGAAATGGGTTAGTCCACACTATGCGATCCGGCCAGATCAAGTTGAAAGGTAAGTGGGAGTTGTAATTTGAATAAATTTAATATTACCAAAAGAATAAAAAAGTTACAATTGGTACAAGTGACCAGGATGTAATATAACAAAAAAGTTATTACAACGGCCTACATGTGACAGTACATTGAACGGAATACGGTCGTGAAAGTAAATTGATGTTGTAATATCAGTTTTGAAAAAAGACTAATCATTGGTAGTTGTTACGTAAGACAAAATAGATAAAGTAAAAATGTCCGAGAATACAGAAAAAAGTAGTATAATAAATTCAATTATGAGCAAAAGTGGCATTGAGTCGCAATCGCTGGATGAAAGTGGTATGTTGAGGGGGGAGACGGGTGCTGTTACAGAAACAGCTGGCGGCAGTAATGTAATAGTTCATTCCACTCCGATTGCGTCTCAACCACAACCAAACGAAACAGATGTTGATTCGGGGATTCAATTGACCCCCGTTTCAACTAATAAAAGTAAACAATCAGAGGAACTAGATATAATGAGTTTTTTACGAAAAATGGACAACAAATTTGATATGCAGAATAATGAATTAAATAAGCGTCTTGATAGAAATGACGAGAAATTTGAAATTTTAAGTAACGAATTCAAAGAGCAGAAAATAAAATGCGAACAGCAGAATATTAAAAATGATATTATTTTTAATGAAATTAAAGAACAGAATATTCAGTTTCAGCAAAATATAAATATAAAATTTGACGAGTTGATAAATAACATACAAGACAAGAATGTATGTCTTGAAAATGCCAATGAAATGACAAGAAATAGTTCGAATAAAGTAGAACAGAGTAAGAATAATACAAACGAAAGTTGTAATGACAGTGTTGTGTTAGGTAATGAAGTAATAAATAATAATGATGTTAATAATGAGAATAATAATGTAGTCGAAAAATTGGTATCTGAGAGTACTAATGAAGTTGTAGAATGTGAGTATGACATGTTAATGTGTGTTAATGAGTTAGAGAGAGAGTGGAAAGAGAGTTATATTACAGGTATGAAACAGGGGGTAAATTGTTTACGAGGTAGAATGGGGGGTGAAGGAAGACCTTCACGTATATATTGTGTAGACAAATGTGCTACAAATAATTGTTTTTTGAAGTTTTTTGCTTTTCCTGTAGAAGTCAGGAAAGATTTAATTGAATTTATACCCTCTGTCTGTAATACTTTTGAGAGTGTGATTTGGGGTTATGAAGAGAGAGATGTAAACAGAGAATTGTGTGTTAATGAAGGAACAGAATTATATAACTTAAATAGAAAGTATGATGAATGGAAGGAAAGTTTAGAAGTATATGTGAATGATAATGATTACAATGATGTAATAAAAATAATTAACCCAATAGTTAATGATTTTACTGATGGAGACTTGATAAAAATACCTAACGTAGACTGGTTTAACGAGTATTTGAATAAGTTGATTGAAGTTAGTTTTTCTGGTTACAACACACAAAACAGTCATTTGTGTGCTGATAAGATTGAACGATGTTATGTAGAACCAAGGTTGATTTGGAACGATGGAGGTTAAACTATTAAAACAATAAAAGACAGTATAAATATTTTGTTTTAATGGTTTTTTGACATGGCAGAATGGGACAAATGAAGTGCGGAAAAACTGAACAATAAATAAGAGTTTGTAAATAAAATATAGTGAATTTATATGTGTGCATGTAAGATGATTGTTGTGATAATAATATTGAAATACTTGCAATTTAAATAAATAAACCAAATTAATTTTGAAAACAAGTAATCAGAGAATTATAATTGTTGATGGTAATGAATTCTGTATGCTTAATAATTAATTTAATTAAAACAATTTGATATATTTTGAATATTTTAATTGAGTATGTAAAGGTTGTATAATTAATTTTTTTATTGTTGTCTATTAGATAAGCATTGATAAGAATATGTAATTTTATTATGTGTGTATTTGTTTAAGCCAATAAGTAAATCGTCTGGCAGATTAACATAAGCATCAGAATCAGAGAAATGGGAAACAATGAGGTGAGAAGGGAGAATAAATAAAAATAAATATGTATCTTCCATGTAATTTGTTCAATTTTAAGATGTAGTTTCATTGTGTTTTTATTATGTTAGGATATCAGCTGATCAACAATACCATGTCACTGGTATATTGGTTTGTAAATGTTACAAGTAATTAATGTTTAGTGTACTACAGATATTTTGAAGTAAAGATAAAAAGAATATGCAAATTAATAAAAGATAATTCATGGGTGATAAATGTTTTATGGGACATGCAGACCTGTCCAAGTTGAATTAAAAGTTGAATGTGAAATGATGGAGATGAATATAATGTAATGTTGTTTTTGAGTTGATGTGATATAACAGAATTTTGTGAAATATAGATGTTGACACGGTAGTTGTGGAGAATTTATGTAGAGTTTTGAATGATATATATTTATGTTTATGATTGATGAGGGTATTTTGTGTATTTGAAGTAATGTACTGAGATTGAGAATTTTGGGGATGGCAATTTTGTATTAGAGGGTAGTGTCATGTAGGAGTTCGCAACGAGGGTTGGGACGGGAATTGGAATAGATTTTAGTGAGTAGGGGTCGACTTAGGTAAAATCCGGGGGCCAAATAAGGGAAATGAGTTTTTTGGGAGCGGGGAAACACGTATCCTATACAAAGGGTTGGAGAGTATTTTTTTTTATATATGTAGAGAAGGTGGCGAATTGTGTTAAATGGTAAGTTGGGGTTTAGAGTGTTCTGATTAGTAGATATTTTGGTAGAGATGGGTGTCATGATAATTGAAGTTGATTGATATTAGAGTCAGGGAGAAAGTTTATATATGTATAGAGATCTAATAAAAAAAAAACGAGAATAAATAATTTACATCACCCGCAGTAGATTAAAGTAAGATTGTTGAAAAGAAAGAGGAATTCATAATAAAGAATATACAATTGTTTTTTCAACCAGTGACAGAATTTTGATAGAATTGAGAATAATGTAAAGTCCAGAATTGTTTACATAATTTAAATGTCAACTTGATTATTATATTGATATTTTGTTTGTTTTAAAGATATTTTGTTAGTATGTTTGTATTTCAAAGTTAGGATATTACAGATGGTCAATGTGTTTTCAGAAATCATATATAACATATGTAGGTCAAGGATTTTGTACTTGACCTAGTTATGATCAGCTGATGATGTCATACACCTACTAAACTTGTATAGTAGGAATCCAATTTTAATTTGTTTGTTTGATTAATTCAAACCAATATTTGGATAATTTTAATAAATGTTATTTAATAAATAAATGCAATAAAATTTTTTAATGAATAAATTTAAATTTTTTTTGAATTTTAAAATTTTAAAATTTTTTAAAATTTTTTTGAGGAAAAAAAAAACTAGATTTTTCGCCTGCCAGCGAATGACTATTTTAGATAATGATTTTTTATTATGTGTGTATTAACCATGTTTCTTTTATTGTATTGCCTCATATTGGTAGACTATAAGTGATTCTCCATGTTAGAATAGAAATGTTTATATTAGTAGAAATGTCTAGGTTAAGTCATGTGAAGCAAAAAGTTAGAAAAAACAGGAAGAGAATTTTTGATAAAAGATTTTTTTTTTTGAATTTTGAATTTTTTAAATTTTTGATAAATTTTAAAAGAAAGTTTTATTCTTATGTGTTATGGTAATATGTAATGTTAGAGTGTGTGAGCCCAGTATTTGCCAAAGGCAGCCCAGCTTGCAAAAAGGGGATCCATATCGGCGGAGGAGCTGGAATGATTTTAGCCAGGGATTGAGGATTTTTGGGGGTAGTATGTTGAAGGGCGAGGTGGGCTATGGTGCGAGTCTGATCGATTTCTCGGTGTTGGGATCTCTTACGGAGAAGTCCAGTGATCTCGTTCAGATGAGTCCATGGTCGCTGAGCCAGGGGGGTCGTGTACCCATGCAGATTAAGAACCAGGGGGTTGTTGGCCCCAGTTCCTCACCGGTCCTCTTCGGGGTTATCGATGAGATTTCTTCTGTCGTGGACAGCAGAATTCTCATCGAGGGGGTATTGTAGCGGGTCATTTTTGGGTGTTTTTATTTTTAACCGTTTGGGGCATTATTATATTGTTACTTATTTCGTTTTCGGGCGGACTGGTATAATAAATTTGAAAAAACTGTAATTGTATTGTGCAACGTTATTGTCCAAGCAACAGCACGAGGTTGAGAAACAGCGTTTGGAACAAAAGCGACGCGCAATTTCAGTGGTGTAACACGGCAGAAGAATTTACCTCCCCCAAAATTCTAAGAACTCTGTGCATGTGTTTTGACGCCCGTATGCAACTCAGCCGGGCGGGGATCGGCACTGACGCCGTGAGTGACACCGCAGTTGAGACCAACATGGCGCTGGGACGAGAAGTTATTAGTTCCAAGTGACCGGCTACCGGAAAACAGCGTCAAACTCCGCCTACTGTGAGCGACATCAGCAGAGCAGATGCCAATATCGGCCTCTGGACACACACACATGCCAGTTATAATCCATGCATAAAATGGTTATGCCACCGCAATTAATCACCAACGGCGACTAAAACCGGATGGCCGTGACTGCTCATTTCCCGCGACTCGAGGAAACACATTGGGCAGTTCGTCACTGACTGTGTCGGAGCCGACACGCGAGCTAAATATGCTCATATAATTTCATTAGTATTTGATAATGAAAGTGAAGTAGTCATTTTCTAAAACCAGTGACAGGATGGGAGGAGAGTTGTAGAACAATAATATCCAAATTTGTGATTCAGTTTCGTCCTTTTCGAGACGTTTTCGACCTACCGCGGGCTGGCCACGAGGTCACAGAAGAACGCGTCGCCGGTAGTGATCTTAAATCATGTATTCAATCGGGTAATTGGGGTTTTATAATGGAATGTGAGTAGTGAGTGTGCAATGCTGGGCTGTTCTGTGTTTATGTGTGAAATATATAATTGTTTGTATCTGTATAAAGGATAAGGTAAGCCATAGTCGGTAAGGTGCAAGAGTTGCACAACATGTAACACGAAGTTTTATCAATTCAACATTTCTTATTAATAAAAAATCTAATTTCTCTTCCATACCATTGAGAGTTAAATTTTTTTCAAGGCCTTAATTCGTTTATGTACTGTCAGAGTTCGTCGAACGAAATGGGTTAGTCCACACTATGCGATCCGGCCAGATCAAGTTGAAAGGTAAGTGGGAGTTGTAATTTGAATAAATTTAATATTACCAAAAGAATAAAAAAGTTACAAGAGAGCGGAAAAATAATGTTGTGGTAGAGTGGGGACAGAGGGTAAATTTTCCCCTTATTGTTTATAATGTTTATGATGATTTAATGAGTTCACAAGTGTTGTTGTTGAAGGGCAAGAGTCCCGTAGTAATAGATGAATTGAAGTATTTATTTTTGTTGTGTAATTTTATACCCTCTGTCCGGAATAATTGTGAGAGTGTGATGTGGTGTGGTGATGAGAGAGAGTTAAACAGAGAATTGTATGTGGAGAAAGTAATAGAATTGTATAATTTGAATAGAAAGTATGACGAATGGAAAGAAAGTTTAAGAGTATATTTGAATAATAATGACTATAATGATTTGACAAAAGTAATTAACCCGATAGTGAATGAATTTAATGACGGAGACTTAACAAAAATACCTAACGTGGACTGGTTTAATGAGCATTTTGGTAAAATGAGTGAATTTGGTTGTTCTAGTTATGACACACAAAGTAACAATTTGTTTGTCAATAAAAATGAACAGTGTGGTATAAAACCAAGACTTATCTATGACGATGGAGGCTAAAATATAAAACAATAAAAGACAGTGATAAACATTTTGTTTTATGGTTCTGACATGGCAGATTTGGACAATGAAGTGCGAAAAAACTGAACAGTTAAGAAAAAAAAGTTTGTAAATAAAAATGTAGTAAATTTATTTGTGTGCAGTGTAGAATGTTAAGTAAATAATGTGTGTACGTAAGATGATTGTTGTAATAATAATATCAAAATACTTGGCAATTTAATAAATATCAGAATTAATTTTGAAAACAAGAATTGGTTAATGGTAAATATTTTGATAGTATTGGACTTTGTATTTTAATAATAAATTTAATCAAAACAATTGGAAATGTTTAAAATATTTTGATTGATTATTGGAATGTTATATAATTAAATTTACTGAGGAAGTTAAATTATTTTTTTTTTTACGAGATGACTTTGGTAATTAAATGATAAATTGGTTGATGTAAACTAATATTTGTGTTAAATGTTTCAGAGGAGAGGTGAAAGTAATGTGGTATGGGGAATATGTTTTGTGTGTATATCATGCTAAATGGAATGTAAGTATAGAACTTTTACACTATGATCATGTATAATAAAAATGTTTACAGGTGTAACTAAGATTGTAATTCAATATTGAGATGATTTGAAATAATTGTGTTAAATAAATATGATAATTAAACTATTTTAATAATAACTGAAAGATATATAATAATTATTAATAATAAATTTTGAAAATTTTAAGAAAGTCCAATGGTAGAAAGTTATGAATGAGTTAAACGATTATTGATGAAAATATTATATTAGAATGTATATAAAAATTTAGTTAGAGTTATTAAGGTGCTATTGCGGGGGTGGCCTGTGCTCCCGTAGATAGCGAAATGGGTTGGGGGTAACAGAGAGTGTTACCTCCATCGGAGGCCAAAATGGCGAAAATGTGCGACACACCTTTTTCGTGCAAATTAAATTTGCACACTGATAGACGTTCGTGTCGCACATACTAATGATGAGTGTAACAGGCACTGAAATGAAGTTAGATTTCCCCGACTTTTCGGGCGATTACTGCCTTACCAGCACTAATCGTGGCTTTGGCTAGCGGTTAGCTATGGTCATACCAAGTCCCTTGACCATAGCTGACTTGAAATTGGTATATAGTAGAAATTAAATGGGGGGTGAATTTTAGGGGAAATCCAGGTACTATGGAACAGCGGCTACCACTCTGTTCGAGTAGGAACAGCAAGGCCAGGTGGTAGACCCGTTCCAGGGCGTTTAATTATAGACAAGAATATGTTGATATTAAGACGTTAAAATGTAACTGCCGAAGCAAAGACACGTAAAGTAAATGTAATATCAGCTGTTGGTAGTTTCCAACATGGCGCCCGTTATTAAACACAATAATTATGTTAAAGACAGTTACTGTGTATTTGTAATATACAATTACATAAGTATGTAATTTGAAAGATAACAATTTTAGCCCACTTGGGCCTGACATTCAACATTTTTTGGTCCACCATGCCTGGATTCTTCTCATCAACATTTTTTGGTCCTCACGGTGCGGATCATTAACAACGTGATTAAAATACGTAACAAGCAAGGAGTTTATGTAACGAAAGACAAAGAACAATGACGTGTGCTCACACACACATACGTAAAAATTGCGTAGTGTTCTCCCCAGTCACCAGAACATCATCATGGCGATAACACGTTAAAATTGTGCTGGCCTAAAATAGTCAGCTAAAGTGTTTTATTTGAATCAACAAAATGTAATCACAAGTAAATAGTGTTAACAAGTAATTATAACCACCATGTAAATTCAGTGCAAAGGACAGATGAAAGTTAGAGAGTACAACGTCTGCCCAGTCTACACAATACAGCAGCAGCAGTAACACCTTGTTACAGGCAGCCGGCAATTTATACCGGTTTAGTGTCTTAAATAATTCAAAATGTAAATAAGTATTAACTACAGGAGAACTCAGACAGTGTGCAGTAATTGTTTTTCAAAATTATACTTAGAGTCAGTGAATTCAGTAAAATGTAACCACGCCATTTGAGAAAGCAACATGTGATCCACTTCTAGAACTTCCAGGCTACCGAATCAGGAAAGTGCAAAACCAAAATTTTACTTAAAGAGCTCTTTACCCAAATTGCAGATATGTGTACACAAAAAGTAAATTGAGATTATAAGTATGAATGTGAGTGAGGAAGCAGGGCGTGCATGATAAATGTCGACATCCAACCGGGGTGTTGGTTTGCGTTTGTTATAAGGAAATATCATTGAATCAGTTAAATATAAAGCAGCTGCATAATCAGTATATAGAATTTGGTAAACTAACATTTAATAAAGTATAAAAGAGTTTTATGATGAAAGAGAGTCAATATAAGTAATGGCCGCCATTTTGGAATTTTGTCCGGTGTACACAATTAAAAAAATTAATGAATAAATTAATATTGATGTTCAATGTTTCAAATGAACGTATTCTTATTTCTACGCCTATCTCTGTCCGCAATCACGCTGAGTCGAATCCTTGGACCCTAGGTAGTAATAATAATAATAAGATTGAAGCAACCGGATTTTCAAAGTATGGTAAGTACCATAATTATGGTGTGCGTGACATACGTGTCTGATATAAGTAATGTAAACAAACCCAAATATAGGTTACTTGTTATTTCTTCTTACAAATACATTTATATTTATTTAAATACATGTGTAATTGCACACCATCACTTCAAAAGCCAAAATGGAGAAGGTATTCCTCGACATATGTGGACCATTCCCACGTAGCGGAGGAAGGCATGGATACAAGTTCATCGTAATTATACTAGACCATTACACCAAGTACACCAAACTATACGCTATAAACAGAGCCACAACAAATAAAATATTAGATGTTATTAAAAATAAATACATGTCAGAAATTGGAAAACCGTACATGATAATAACCGATCACGGGACACAATTTAAAGGGAAAAGGTGGAGAGAAGAGTTAATGAAACTGAACATCACAACATATAAAACTTCCGTATACCACCCTAGTAGTAATCCAGCAGAAAGGATGTTAAGAGAGGTGGGACGTATTTTAAGAACTTATTGTCATGATAACCAAAAAGAATGGCAGAAATATTTAACTTCAACCGAAGTATTTTTAAATATCAGCTATCACCAGTTTACTGAACATACCCCATACTTAATGATGTTCGAGAGGAAACCAAATAGAGAGATACAAGAGATAATAGAATTCCCAAAAAACCCAGAAGACCCGTATGATAAAAACAAATGGTACAGCCTAGTAATGGAGAAGATTGAGAAACAAAAAGCCAAATATGCTAAAAACCAGCCCAAAATAATCAAATATAAAGAGGGAGAAAAGATATTAATAAAATATCATGAACTGCCAAGTACACTGGAAGGCATAGCAAAGAAATTGTTATTGCTCTATACAGGTCCCTATGTCATCACAAAAGATAATGGTAACAATACTTACCAAATAAGTAAAGATAAAAGATAAGTAATAAGTAATAAGTAATAAGATAAGTAAAGATACTTACACAAAAAAGATAAAAGGAGTTTACAATCAAGCTTCAATAAAAAAGTTTTATGAAGGAAAATAAATTACAAGAAATGAAATAAACAAATTTCAAAATTCAAAAAGTTTGAAAGAGCAACTTACTACCTTATTTAGATGACATATGAGGAATGAAAAAAATAAAATAAATGAATAAAAATATAATAATAAGGGAATAAGTTACACGAATTCCTACCAAGTAAAATCAACTTGCAGTCAAATAAAGTTGATATATGAAGTATAAAATAAAAAATTATAATAAGGGAATAAGTTACACAAATTCCTATAAAAAAAGTAAGAACCAAAACTTACGATAATGTTTAAACAAAAAATACCTAAAAAGGAATAAGTTACAAAAATTCCTATAAGTAAGAAAAGCTAACTTACAAAAAATGTTAAGTATAATATTTAATACAAATTAAAATAAACAGAAATAAAATCAAGCAAAAACTGCTAAGATAAATACCTGAAACTATAATGAATCAAATGTATTCAAAGAAAACAAAAAAAAATCTGAACTGGTACAAGGAAGAAAAAGAAATTATGTATAAAACAATATACAAAAAAAAATGGCTAAAGCAGAATATTGCTAAACAACCAAGAAAAAGAAAAAAGATGTCTAAGATAATTAAAATGATCACAAGAAGAATAGAAAAACAAACTAATGAAAAGTTAGATATGATGAAATTAACATATGAATAAATAAAAAACAATCAAATGTATGAACAGATGACAGTATATAGCAAAGGTACAGCGGAAGGAAGAATGAGTAAAAGGCCAAAGTGACCTAAAAACAAACCACAAGGTGGACAATCCCAAAATATATTATTATTATTAATTTAAGTCACAAGTTGACAACAAAAAAAAAGGTATTTAAGATTGACTGTTGAAAAGTCCAGCAATCAAAATAAACTGAGCAGAGATGATGTTCCTCTGGTCTCAGAAAAAATGAGTAGTAATGGAAGAAACCAGCTACTAAAAAGTTAGGGAAAAACTGTATAAAAGGGAGAACACACTAATGGAAATAAATAAAAAAAGATCCAAATAAAATGGAATGAATCAAGTAAGAAGAGAAATAAAGAATGGAGAAACAAACAAGAGAGAAAAGAAAAAAATAATATATAACTGATAATTTCATAAAAAACTATGTTAGTGTTTTATTAAAATGATCAATTTTGAAGGAGAGGCATTATGTTACAACACAAATAAGCCACCCCAGTACCAGGGATAAAAAAGATAATACTTAAATAAATATACTTCATATAAAATAAAATATTAAATATAAATAAAATATAAAGACGGTGACACGACAAACGACGACATGACCTAACCCAAGTGATTGACCAAACAAACAGGAAAATGACAAAGAAGGGAAAAAACCAAAACCAAGGAAGAATAAAGACAATTGAAGGAAGTGAACGAATTCCTACAACCAAATAGAATAAAACCAAATGAGAAGGGGAGAACCAAATTGAAATGAAGCCAATTGAAAATGAAGGAGAAGAAGAAGAAAAATGAAGAGGAAACGAAGTGAAACCAAGGGATAAGAAACACCACAAATATAAAAGGGAGAAATGGTACACTCAAGTATAATATTGGGAATAAAACCAATAATTATCCAATACCAGAAATAAATATTATTCTAAATAAAATAATTAATATAACTGTTTTAACCAAAACAGTAAAGTAATATTATAAAAAAGAAAAAGTACACTAACCCAAAAATTAGAATTAGATATAGTAAAAATCTATAGAAAAATAACATTAATAATACTGTGTATAATTTGTAATTAAAGAAATAGTGAGTGTGTGAGAAAGTGACAAAGAGAAATAATTATAGGGATTACCCACTAAGAAACACTTAATGTGAACAGTTAAAAAGTGCAATAGTGAAAGTGTGAACCCCAAAAATGGTTAGGAACAATAATAATAATAATAATTAAACACTCAATAATCAATAAGAAACAATAATTGATTAATAGTGAATCCAATTATAAGTAAAAGTAAGGTTTTTAGGATAACATTAGATGTAAGCATTTCATAATGTGGAATAAACACTGAAGAGTGATAAGAAAACACTGTGTGAGTAAAAGTGATACAAATTAGTAATTAGAAATATGAAGTTTTAATAATAATAGAAAATGGAAACAATTAGCGATATGAAACGAACACTGGAAAGTGATAATAACATTGTCCATTAAGAAATTTAAGATTAGTTGTAAACGATTGTATTTAAAAGGGGAGTATCCCATGTAAAGATAAACAGCTAGTATTAACATGGATTGAGAGTAGAGTTTATTTAGGAAATAAGCAAGTAATAATCAATGAATAAACACCCCAGATTGTAATGGAAAACCAATTGTTCAAAAGGTGATGTTAGTTAACACCCAAAAAAAAATAGTAATTAATGAATTGAGTTGTAAACAAGCTTTACTGAATAATTGTTAAATAATTGTATAATTATATTTATGAATAGGGTATGACGGAAGAATTTGTACAGAGCATACGCCTAAATGTTATATTGTTAATTGAGGAAGAATAGGCAGTAGTAGCCATATTAGTAACAAAGGCAAGATAGATGATTAAGAAGTTACGAAAATACAAATCTAATTACAATAGAAAAACAATAAATGTAGAAAATAACAGAACCACTAATCAAACAAAATACATTAGAATAAAATGAGACATAATTTATATAAATTCAGTAGATATAGTTAATGGCTACTAGTGCATCTGAAATGCCTAACTGTCAAAACCAATAATTACAAATTGTATAGAATCCACAAAGAAATTAACAAATCTAAGGCAAGTAACTAGCCAAAAATAATGTGTAAATCATTTTAAAAGAAAAATGTTACAATTAGAGTTTAAATTAAAAGAAATATGTAATTATCAAATGTCAGCATAATTAGACAAAAGTTAATATCTAATAGAACATGACCTTATGAGGTATTATTTTCATCTTAGAAAGGAAATAAATACAATAGTGATAATATTTAATACCCAGAAAGGAAGATAGAAGAATAAAATCAATCAGAAAATATATAATAAATTTGAATAAAAATTTCAAATATGATAACAATGCTTTTAATCTAGGCCTTAACCAATCAAAGGGTTTCAGTTACCATAGAAACGGGCCGTTGGTTACTAATTTTCCGTTAAATTTGTTTACTCGAAAAATGACGCTTGGGTAGTAGGGACGCAAGATTTTGTATGACCGAAATTTTACTTTAAAAAGTTTAAAAAATATTCAAAAGTCAAAAACATGTACCAGTGAGAAGGAGATGAAGAGGATTAACGCTTTTAACTGATGTCCAGGAACTAAATAAACGAAAATTAAAAAGCAGAAATTCCCAAGACAAATTAGAAAAAAACGCTAGCGGCATAAGTCACTCCAAATTTGATGAATTTTCCATTACCAAAGAACAACGATCTATCACAACCTTCTGAACTGATAAGTATCATTTAAATACCCTAATCCCAGGAATAAAAGCACTTTATATATTTCTCATATCAATTCAAACTCTCACTATGAATTAAAAATAATTTTCTTTCAAGGATTGAATAAAATAAACTTACGTAAAAAACTTGTTAACTAAAAAATAACCTCGCACTAATTTGTGAACTTTTATAACAACTATTACTACACTGCCGAACAAATTGTAACCACACTTTATATTATTTAAGTACGGATAAGGTACGGTAGTGTACTTTTTTATTGTAACCATATTTTATGTTTTCTTTATAATCTAAAGAACTCCAGATTTTGGGTGAGTTGATATATAGTGTACAAACAGTCGCCATGTTGGCATCAGAATAACTCGTTTCAAAACTAATTTCGTCAGCTTGAGATTTTGTGTTTCATGTTTTATGCCGGAGCAATATTATTGAATACTAAATTATAATATTATTGTCACATTCATGAATTACCAAACTATAATCAAAGAAACAGTACAGAGTGTAACCATTGTTTTATTTCATAGGAAATTGTATTATATATGTGTGTGTTAGCGAATTCACTGAACGGACAACTAGCGCTCTTGCTATCTGTGCAATACAGTAAGCTGTACAGAGGCGGGAACCATTCGAACGCTCCAGCCGTCACCGCTGAAAACACCAAACTAACATATTAATTCACAAATTTAATTGTTTTCAATAAACAATTTGGCGCCACCCGGGATTCCCAAACCCCTATGAAATTACAGGTAAGGTTTCCACTAGGTTGTACTGATAATTGTGACAACGCTATGGACTTCGTTAGCAACAACCATTAATGTAACGACAGGTGTGAGACGAACACACCACACTAACACTTTCTACACATAAAAATCTGGTGTACACATTTTACAGATACGACCAGAACTCGAACGTTACAGATTGGCGCCCAACGTGGGGCATTATAACACGGGGAATCATAAACGTTCGTTACAATTTTCATACGAACATCAAGATTTAAAACTATTTTAACGCTTCAATTGACGTCCGAATAAGGTAATGTAACACAAATTTAAATAATTTTAATATCTAATTACTGAGTACTTCTTCAATATGTCGCCACAACCCCCTTTACGTTTTGTTAAAAATCATGGTTTACTTACCCCCTGGTCCAGTGACTGTGACCGCACCTGAATGACCTTACTGGACTTCTCTCTCGAGATCCCAACACCGCAAGGCCAGACAGGCACTTGACGCTCCTGCTCTGACGCGCAGGCCAGCACAGGACCACCGCCACAGCATCACCAGACACTGAAACATCAAATCAAAAATCAAATAGTGGCCTTGTATAATACCATATCCCTAACTGATCTGGTTCCCCTTAGCTGTGCGCTGGTTTGCGTTATGAAGCACTGGTTTTTTCTCTTAACTTCTAACATATACATGAATACATATTTATCATAACATAATATAAAACATTCAACCTCAATATCAACATTCACAACCCTTCTCTTGTTAATTCTTATTCCCAAAATTCAAAATATTTCTCTGATTCCCTCAGAATTTAAATAAACATTCTCCTCTACAACATTACAAATACCTTCCATTATATAATTCACATTTCAAAATAATTAAATTCATTAATAAAATTCTTATATAGAATAAAACACATTTAAATCAACTACATCAGAACAAATTATCTACTTAAAATTGTTAATAATCTTTAATTATCATATTACTCCTTAAATCAATACAAAATCATTTAGTTACCTCATCAGATAAACTATACCTTCTACATCATCAACATACTCATTTTCACATTTAATAATTCATTACTAAAAGTTTAGTAACCTCCTTCTTCATCAATATCTAATATCCCCCATAACCCAGTTACAATTAGGCAAATAGGCTCACGGGTAAACCGTGTAAGGTATTTACCTTGTGCATAAATGCTGTATTTATGCCCCTGGCTTGTAATGGCCAGCTCCCTTCCACACACTCTATTGGTTACTGATGTTGGACTGTAGCGCCCATTTGCATTCACAATAACTGAATTTTATTAAGGTGAAAATGCTACTTACACCATTCTTGCTTCGGCGTTATATAAAAATTCGGCATTACTGATGTCCAAGGACACCAGTAATCCTACTAGAATGATTCATACGCCCTTAATACGGCACTATCACCCCCTTCGATGATAGCCGCTGTTCCATAGTTATGTGGATTCCCCAGGTGAAAAGCCCGTTAATTTCTAAATTATACCAATTTCATAAGACAACCAACCATGGTCAGGTTTACAATAATTCTGGCCACAGCTGATTGTCATCCAAAACCATGGTCTGGGCTGGTAAGGCCGGGACCGCCCGAAAGTGGGGAATCTATTTAAAAAACATACAATTCATGTTTAAGATACCTACACACTAACATAATAAAACATAATACACTCATAATTAACATTGCGATTATTACATCAAAATAAACAATTCACCTTTAAATTTGCATATAAAATTATAAACATTACAACTTGAACTTTCTATTGAACTTTTTACTAATCAACCATCAATTATTTATCATTCACTATACCGTTAAATTCTCAAAAATTTTTAATTTGTTATCAACATTCATCTTATACAATATTTCATTTATTATCTCCTTTCAAATTAATTCAATTATTTTGTCAAACACATTTCATTACTTCAAGAAAATTCACAAAGTTGATTATACTTTACCTTCCTACATCATTACATTTAATGTCAACACAAAAGTATATACAATCTACATTATTATTCGTTATCATTTACCATAACTCATTTCATAATACAATCCAATTCAAAACCCCCTACTATCCACATAATTAAATGTTCATGAACAAGAACTGTTTAACCACCATCATCGAATAATAGTCTGATCTTACGTCTACACAAATCATTTTTTATTAAATACATTATATTATCTCTATCAATATAATGACTATTTATATTCTCATATTCTTCCACAATATCAACAGGATTATTCCATATTATTTGATCATATAACTTATCACCATCGAGTATAGTCATGTCGCCCTTAGTATGATCTGTCACAATCAGGTAATTTAAACATTATTATTTATACGGTCCAAGTCACTTTATTGTGAAGATTCTTGCCTTTTACCATTTTACAAAATAATACTGCACTCATCATAATATGATACTCACTGCCGCCAGAATTTTACTTACCGTCATTGTCACCGTCAAACTTACCTTAAAAGAAACTGCCCAGGCCGCCACGATATTTTATGGTTCAATATCGAAACCTTTACACTCTTGCCCTTATAAAAATCCCGCTATCTGACTGTATTTTAAAATTTCAGAAAACCCCCGATTACGTTAGACGAGTTGTCAGCACAGAATACTAGGAAGTGGTTATGGCGTAATAACTAAACTAACACATTTTTATGTTGAAAACAAGCCTTATTTTTTATTACGGATGCTATCAAGGATTAATATTCTTATGAACGAAACACAGCAACACAATTATTTAAACTTAATTACTAATCAAGGCCACCCAGTTTGCTACATTCTCTCTTGCACACAATTTACAACCCATTTAAGTTTGATTTAACGCTTTTTTTTAAACGAAATTATTTATTTATTGTAACTGTTCGTTGACTACTTAACCTTGGCATCCCGTATCACCACGTGCCACACTTATTACATTTTGTTTGGTCAAATGTTTGTTCCAAATTAAACTGTCATGATTCCACTGTTTATTACTGTCTATATCACACACGTCAATAAGTTTCGGTAGGCTTCGGCTACTTTTAATCGCTTCGGCCTACCGAATTCCGAGGCTACCGTTAACACGTCTGATTACATTGAACGTATGCTGCCGACCGACTGATGCACTTGCGGGCGGACATCACTGCCTTGCCTGAGAACAAATTTCGTCGCTGCACACAGCCTTCGTTGTCAAAATCTCATTAGTTGCACACATGACACACAGGATTTTCGTGTGTTGGACGTTGACGATATTTGGTATCCAGTGGTTTACGAAGGTGTAGTGGTTTATGCCACTGTAGTGGGCGTGACTTAAACTTATATCCTCCAGCCTGGACCATGTGCGAACAAAACCTTCGTCTCCAAGCCATTTTGTTTCAAACAACTCGGCGTCGTTTAGGCGCTCCGCAGATGTTGGTGCTTGCGTGTTTGTGTGCGGGTGTCACTCAGCATCAAAGTTCCAAGAATTGTATCACCGTCAACAACACGACATTCCATTGCATTGGCATCACCTCACAAGTCCTTTGTTCGAACTACGCTTTATTTAACACGTGGCTGTCCATGCATATTAAATAAATTGTTATAAATATTTAATAAAATAAAACCCCTCCCTTTTGCCCCGTTACATTATATAGTAAATAATTTACCTTAATTGAAACCATCCAGTGACTTCAAGTTGTATATTTATGACACGTTTGGAGTCATATGACCCTTCATCAGATAGTTATCACTGAGATCAGATGATCTCCTTGTGAGTGATAACTATCTGATGAAGGGTCATATGACTCGAAATGCGTCATAAATATTATAATGTAATCAACAACGTCCTCCGTCGTTAATCTACCTCTGTAAAATGTAACAGTGTGTCTGAGTGTAATTTGTGTCTGTGTTTCTTACCACTTCGTCCTCGCACGGTAATGTAACTCACGATGCTTGAGTCCGTAGCGAACGTACGGATAACCAGGTATCGTGGTTCCCGCTCTGAGGTTCAATAGTAGCGTATGATTCCCGGGTGGCGCCAAATTGTTTATTTAAAACAATTAAAATTGTCTCCTTATCAGTGTTTTATTCGAACGATGTGAAGAATTCAATTCGTCCCGCCTATTCTCGATTTTTGTTAATCGAGTTAGCAGTTACAGTATTCGCTGCTCGCGCGCTAGGTGTCACATCAGAGGCATTCGCTATACATTATATTTTTAAGAATACACTTTTCTAATGAAAATAAAACACAATTTAACATGCACAGTATAGATTTATTATTGATTTGAAGTTAATATTTTATAGACACAAGTTGTAATTAATTTTTTATATACTTCTGCACCGGTTAATTCTTTATAAGACTCTCCTCTGGGTTTAACCAATCGATTTTGAATGCAAATACACATACAGCATGGCGTGCTATGACACCAATCAACAAATATTTACGTTCGACGGTTGTGGGATCTTTTGATCACGTTAAAAGGTTCAGATGCAATTACAACAATAAAAATACACAACCTTACAATGTTTTTACTTAAGTATTGTAATGTGTAATGATAATTGGTTTGTTTAAGTGTCGTACAAGTGGTTTAAAAGTTGTACATAAATACGAGGTTAGTTTTATAGTTTAACAAGTCTGGCATTGTTGACCAATGAAACAAACGTATCTAGAGCCTGTATTAACTTATGTAACCATTTTAAGTGTTCTTATCCGCACGTCCGCCGTTGACCTTGGAATGATTCTGTTGTGTCGAAACTACGTCGTTGCCGGCAAAACAAGGGAAATTGTACCATCCATACACATGAATGCAAAATACATTGAAATACAATAATTCGATACCTTTCGTACCATAAATCTGACATCAGGTTTTCGTACTGTCACAAAAGACTTAGTAAAATAACCAATGTTTAAGTTTTAAGAGTGAACAATAACATTTAATAAAGTTACAATGAATAATATTTAGAATAGAACATTGATTCAGTAAATAATGAACACTAAGGAGTGCTATTAACTGTGATGACTATGAAATAATATTGTTATAAAACTCAAGAATGTATTGTAAAGTTTAAAGGTGTGAATCACAAGGAAAAGTAATCAGATGATGTTAACATGGAAGGGAGAGCAAAGAGCCTTAGAAAATAAGTATGTATTAACATTAAGTAAATACCCGTGTTATAAGGGAAGTTTAATGAAAAAAGTTCAATAGAGGTGAAAACAATTGTTTATGAATAGAAGATGGATGGGGTAAATATCCCAAACGTAAACCTAAATGTTATATGTTATATTAGAAATAAATAGTAATTAATAGCCATGTTATTGACAGTGGCAGAGTACTTAAAACAAGGAAAGAAAACAATGTTTGAGTTATAAGGAAGAAAACTGTTAGTAACTAATTAGCAAGTAATATTGAATAACACAGTTGTTACATACAAAGATCACAAAAAGACTAAATCAAAACACCTCCAGAGACATTAAACCTAATTATAAAAGCAAAATAACGATTTAGGACTAAATGAAATATATTGTGTATGAAACCATAAAAAACCAGTAATGGCTACTTAGATGTGAAATAGGCCTAACGGTCAAACATAAACAATTACGGATTGTATAAAAATAACCATGTAATGGACAAATCCAAGGTGACTAATTAACCAAGGATGAATGGTAAATATTATTAAAAACAAAATATTAAATTAAGGAATTATATAAACAGAGAAATGTAATTAGTAAGTATGAAATTAATTGTAAACTTAGAAAACTTGAAAAAACCCAACATTGTGGGATACCAAAATAATCTTTGTGAGAAAATACAAATGACAGTGCAAATAGATAATAAATAAGAAGGAAGATAAGAGGAGGAAGGAAGTCAGAAGATATAGGAAGATTTGAAAGGAATTCAAATATTGATAACAATGTATTCATGTCCAGCTCGCCCAATAAAAATAATGATGTAACCATGGAAACGACGGTTTGAAGAAGTAATTACCGTTGAATATAATTACTTAGAAAGTGAAGCTCATGAAAACCAGAAGCGAGAATTCAGTACAACACATTTTCATATTTAAAATATTTTAAAAGTAAAATAATGTATAGAAATTGATCGAAAAGGAGTCTGATGAATACTGAACACCATTACCTGATGGAGAAGACGTTTAATTGAAGACGAAGTGTATAAATAAATCCAAAAAACTTTGAAAAGATGCCGAAGCCCGAATAAAGTACAAATGAATTTTATTGTTACCACAAACCTTCCTTCCCGACCTACAGAGTAATTACGTACTACAACACTGTTAAGTATCAATTAAATTATCTCAACTTCCAAAATAACGCACTTTGAATATTTCTCAATATATGTTGAATACCACTGAATCACTTTTATTCTCTTTCAAAGATTAAATCGTAATATTAAGACACTGAAAATTTGTTAAGCTATAAAACTAACCTCGTATTTATGTACAACTTTTAAACCACTTGTACGACACTTAAACAAACCAATTATCATTACACATTACAATACTTAAGTAAAAACATTGTAAGGTTGTGTATTTTTATTGTTGTAATTGCATCTGAACCTTTTAACGTGATCAAAAGATCCCACAACCGTCGAACGTAAATATTTGTTGATTGGTGTCATAGCACGCCATGCTGTATGTGTATTTGCATTCAAAATCGATTGGTTAAACCCAGAGGAGAGTCTTATAAAGAATTAACCGGTGCAGAAGTATATAAAAAATTAATTACAACTTGTGTCTATAAAATATTAACTTCAAATCAATAATAAATCTATACTGTGCATGTTAAATTGTGTTTTATTTTCATTAGAAAAGTGTATTCTTAAAAATATAATGTATAGCGAATGCCTCTGATGTGACACCTAGCGCGCGAGCAGCGAATACTGTAACTGCTAACTCGATTAACAAAAATCGAGAATAGGCGGGACGAATTGAATTCTTCACATCGTTCGAATAAAACACTGATAAGGAGACAATTTTAATTGTTTTAAATAAACAATTTGGCGCCACCCGGGAATCATACGCTACTATTGAACCTCAGAGCGGGAACCACGGTACCTGGTTATCCGTACGTTCGCTACGGACTCAAGCATCGTGAGTTACATTACCGTGCGAGGACGAAGTGGTAAGAAACACAGACACAAATTACACTCAGACACACTGTTACATTTTACAGAGGTAGATTAACGACGGAGGACGTTGTTGATTACATTATAATATTTATGACGCATTTCGAGTCATATGACCCTTCATCAGATAGTTATCACTCACAAGGAGATCATCTGATCTCAGTGATAACTATCTGATGAAGGGTCATATGACTCCAAACGTGTCATAAATATACAACTTGAAGTCACTGGATGGTTTCAATTAAGGTAAATTATTTACTATATAATGTAACGGGGCAAAAGGGAGGGGTTTTATTTTATTAAATATTTATAACAATTTATTTAATATGCATGGACAGCCACGTGTTAAATAAAGCGTAGTTCGAACAAAGGACTTGTGAGGTGATGCCAATGCAATGGAATGTCGTGTTGTTGACGGTGATACAATTCTTGGAACTTTGATGCTGAGTGACACCCGCACACAAACACGCAAGCACCAACATCTGTGGAGCGCCTAAACGACGCCGAGTTGTTTGAAACAAAATGGCTTGGAGACGAAGGTTTTGTTCGCACATGGTCCGGGCTGGAGGATATAAGTTTAAGTCACGCCCACTACAGTGGCATAAACCACTACACCTTCGTAAAGCACTGGATACCAAATATCGTCAACGTCCAACACACGAAAATCCTGTGTGTCATGTGTGCAACTAATGAGATTTTGACAACGAAGGCTGTGTGCAGCGACGAAATTTGTTCTCAGGCAAGGCAGTGATGTCCGCCCGCAAGTGCATCAGTCGGTCGGCAGCATACGTTCAATGTAATCAGACGTGTTAACGGTAGCCTCGGAATTCGGTAGGCCGAAGCGATTAAAAGTAGCCGAAGCCTACCGAAACTTATTGACTACCCGAACCTTTCGGATTGCTCGCCTGGTCGATGCGCCCGCGGCGGAGTTATTCGGCATGGTTTTCTAATTCATTGCACATTTTGCATGTTTTCTGTATGTTTGTATTTTCTTGTGTTTGCGTGTGACCCCCTCCTATGTTGGAGGGTAATTTTCAGAGAGTGTTCCTGTTCACCAAAAGCCAAATTTTTGTAATGTATTTTGGCCATGTCTTTTGGTGTAGTTGGTGGTTGACCCATTGCGGTCAACGGGGGCCGGTGTTCGATATTTCGGATCGAACCGGTCATTATTTTCATTTTCCGAAGTTGGCACTATGGCTTTTGTAGAGCTCATACATGCACATGAACTTGTAGCTTTTGTCGTACGCCAGCCACCCTAGTGTCATCATCCACGAGTCGGGCCTCCTCGGCAGGTAGAAATCCGTGCATTTCACCCATCCTTTTCCCAACCAGTCTATCCTGCCTTGAGTGTCAGGATCAACCCAGTCGTGAGATACGGTAAGTCATTTTTATATTACTTATGTCTTGTTAGCAATTCTGCATGCTGCTGCTTTAGAGCTCACCAGAGGCTATTAAATTATCAAGTATGAAAGCCGTCTTACTTTCAATCCTTTAAAAGATTATCGTACAACTATCATCATCATTAATATACTCCGCCTCTCTACACCAATTAATTCTAGTATCGATATTATTCTCATCTACCCGCTTCTGTAGCAACTTTACACCAGTTGTTCTAACCCCATCTATCACCTTTTCAAAATTAATTCTCACAGACCGGTCACCCTCATCTAATTCTATCACCTTTTCTTTAAAATTTATCATCGCTCTATTCCTCTGCAAAAAATCGTTGCCTAAAATAATGTCCAAACTCAAACCCTTAACTACCAAGAATGCATTATCAAAATCTATACCATTAATCAAAAAGTTCAAATGTATTTGTTTCGTCACACGCTTACTTCGTACCCCAGTGACTCCTATCACCGTAACCCCCGCTACTGGCAAAACTGGAATATTCTTGTTAAATTCTCTCAACTCGCTTAATATATTTTCTGCTATAACTGAAATTTCACTTCCGGTGTCAACCAGGGTTCTAAAATGCTTACCTTCTATAGTTACCTGGATTTCCATTAGTCCTGCTCTCACCTCCTTTAGAGTACTGTTCTCCTCCTCTAACAAATTAGCTATTATGTCCGTTTTGATGACGTTACTCGGGATGTCTTCTGTTGGTTGGACCTCATGTGCTTCTCTGAACAGTGGTCGGGTCCTGGCTACCACTGTTGGTTTTAGTTTTCCGGCTGTCGTCCAGTATTGTTCACATTCTGTTGTTGCTGACCACTCGGTCGTCCTTGTTTGTGGTTCGATGTCCCGCTGGTACTTGGTCCTTCTTTGTCTATTGGTGTGTACTGTTTCGTGGTTTCTCTCCTCCTCTGCTCCTCTTTTGGTAGTTTACACCTGAAACACTGTTGTCTGTAGGCGTAATTCTCTCTCCCGCACCTGGAACAATTCCACTCACCTGTTTGCTGAAAATGATTTCTGTGTACATTATTACCATTATTCCCCTGGTAATTATTTCTAGGTCGGTTAAATTCTGTATTATTATTATTGTGGTTACTCTGTATAGGTCGTCTAACTGTTTCACGATCCCTAATGCTCTGAAAAATGTCTAAAATTCGTTCTAATTCGCTTAAATTCTCTATCTCCTTCGTCATTAAGGTAATTTGTGCTTCTCTAGGTAGATGTTTACTCACATACCTGACGAATGATTTGAATGGTATAGGCGGTTCTAGGTATTTCGCCTCGTTATACAACTTTGTCACGTACATCGTTATGTTATTGTGTCCTACGAAGTTACCCACTCTCATTATACGACTTCTTAGACTCTCTTGTTCTTCTTCTGGCCAAAATTTTGCCTTGAAAGCCCTTTCAAAAGTTTCAAAATTATCCCATTCTACTCTGTGCGCTTCCGCCCATATTATCGAATTACCCTTAAAGCATTTTATGATTTTCGTTAGTTGTATTTCCCAGTTCTGGTTACTAAAATGATTGTACTCTCGTGTCTGGTTTAAAAATCTCATAGGAATGTTTTATTCTTTTCTCATGGTTAAAATTCTCTAATTCTATTTCATTGTACATGTCCCTAGTCACGATTACTCTTTCTGTAACACTGGTAAATTTTCTCTGAATTTCCCCCCGTAACTCATTCTTCACTCTCATTAAATCATTTTCAATCACATCACATTTAACATTTATATTATTTTTGTTTTGTACAGCTAAGTCATCTATCTCTTTAATCTTACTTTGTAACATGCTCATTCTATTGCTAGCATTATTCTCATGTTCAGCTACTGTTTGGTCTATGGTTTCAATATATTTGGTTATGTCTATTCAAATTGGTTACGTTTGATTCAACTTTCTCTAACTTATTTTGTAAAACGTTATTCTTAATTTCTACTTGTTTATTTACTTCACATTCGGTTCTATTTTCTATCTGCTCGTTAACTATGGTTAAACATTTATTTTCTGTTTCTATCTTTTGTGTTTCTATTTGGTTTCGAACTGTCTCATTTATTTTATCAATTTTGTTGTCTAAACTATTTATTTTACTCTCAAATTTCTCATTAACTGTCTCTATTGTCTATTTCTGAATGTTATCACAACGTATCTCTATCTCGTTAATTCTCTCATCAAAATTACAATTCTGTTTTTAATTTCATTAATGTCACTATTCAAATCATTAAATTTCTCATCAAATTTATTATTCTGTATTTCAAAAAGTGTCTGCATAATCTTTACTATCTCATTCTCTTCAGTTTTTTTATTTACTACAGGCGTTGACTGATCGCCTTCTCGCATAATTTGTGATTCAGTCATGCTTGTTTCGCTATCATTCGCCATTGTGAAAAAAAATGTTAATGAATTGTTGCTTTCTATTTATGTCACAACCTAACCTACAATCGTATCTTTGATTTCAATGCCCACTCCATCTCCATTCAGGCTTATTATATAAAATACAACCGGATATTTTTTATATAGTCACCAGTTCGGGCGGCATTTGTAACTCTTTAAAATAGTCACTGTTCTGGGTGTCATTTGTAACTCTCTCTTAATATATATAATCTCTATATTTTGTAAAAACAACATACACACACCTTTTGTGTGTTTATATTTATTAATTTTGTTCATGTGTGTCAACCACACCATAATTATCGTACTTACCATACATACGTGATACCTGTTGATACGATCTTATTTGTTTGTTGTGGGTCCAGGGTTTCGGCTCGGCGTGAATGTCGACTGAAATGGGCCTTGAAATAAAGATACTAACATTTCTCAACATTGAAAATCAATTTCGATTTATATTTTCCCATTTTTACACCGGATTTTTATTACTCGACAATGGCGTCTTGAACGACCAAAACCAAAATGGTGGCCGTTACTTACATTTCTTATTTCCTTATTACAAACAACTATATTATGTATTTTTTGTTTATCAAATTACCCCTTTCTCTGTTAATTGGGCAGCTGCCTTTCTATTAAAAATGACTCTAGTTATATTTGCATGGAGGCTATACGCAAACCAACGCCTCAGCTTGGCTGTCGACAATTATCATTCACGCTTTCATTTCTCACACTCACTCATTCTGCACACGTTTAATGCATTTTATGTATGAATATATTGGATGGTTATATTTTTTTAGCTCTTTCCCCTATTTTTTCTATTTATTTCCCCTAAGTGGCCCCCCGTTAATTTCAAAGTTCACCAATTTCAAGCCAGCTGATCCTTTTAGAACGTGTGAATGGGTCAATGAAAGTTTTTATGTTTCGACATAAAACCTTTCATTGAGGGGGTTTTGTGACAGTACGAAAACCTGATGTCAGATTTATGGTACGAAAGGTATCGAATTATTGTATTTCAATGTATTTTGCATTCATGTGTATGGATGGTACAATTACCCTTGTTTTGCCGACAACGACGTAGTTTCGACACAACAGAATCATTCCAAGGTCAACGGCGGACGTGCGGATAAGAACACTTAAAATGGTTACATAAGTTAATACAGGCTCTAGATATGTTTGTTTCATTGGTCAACAATGCTAGACGTCATTAACAAAAAAGAATGACGTAAAATAAATACGATTATTTAGGCAGGGCGTTTCCTTGCCTAGAGACAAAGAATAATGACGTACACACACACACACACACACACATATACGTAAAAAGTGCGTAGTGCATCACTCCAGTCTTCACAACGCCGCATCAGCGGTAACACCTTACAAAATTCGCCGGCAAGCAATACCAGCCTAGTGAGTTTAAACATTCAAAAATGTAATTTATACATACAAATCAGTGAAAAAATGAATTAATACCATTGCACAATAGTTTGTTTTTAAAGTCAGAATTTAGAGTCAGTGAAATAACAATCAGTAAAATGTAACCAAGCAACCTTTGTTGAAGCATCATGTGAGACCATCTACCAGAACTTCCAGTCTACAGTCAGGAAAGTGCAAAACCTTAATATAATTTTAAAGAGCTCAAAAAATATAACCATCCAATATATTCATACATAAAATGCATTAAACGTGTGCAGAATGAGTGAGTGTGAGAAATGAAAGCGTGAATGATAATTGTCGACAGCCAAGCTGAGGCGTTGGTTTGCGTATAGCCTCCATGCAAATATAACTAGAGTCATTTTTAATAGAAAGGCAGCTGCCCAATTAACAGAGAAAGGGGTAATTTGATAAACAAAAAATACATAATATAGTTGTTTGTAATAAGGAAATAAGAAATGTAAGTAACGGCCACCATTTTGGTTTTGGTCGTTCAAGACGCCATTGTCGAGTAATAAAAATCCGGTGTAAAAATGGGAAAATATAAATCAAAATTGATTTTCAATGTTGAGAAATGTTAGTATCTTTATTTCAAGGCCCATTTCAGTCGACATTCACGCCGAGCCGAAACCCTGGACCCACAACAAACAAATAAGATCGTATCAACAGGTATCACGTATGTATGGTAAGTACGATAATTATGGTGTGGTTGACACACATGAACAAAATTAATAAATATAAACACACAAAAGGTGTGTGTATGTTGTTTTTACAAAATATAGAGATTATATATATTAAGAGAGAGTTACAAATGACACCCAGAACAGTGACTATTTTAGAGAGTTACAAATGCCACCCGAACTGGTGACTATATAAAAAATATCCGGTTGTATTTTATATAATAAGCCTGAATGGAGATGGAGTGGGCATTGAAATCAAAGATACGATTGTAGGTTAGGTTGTGACATAAATAGAAAGCAACAATTCATTAACATTTTTTTTCACAATGGCGAATGATAGCGAAACAAGCATGACTGAATCACAAATTATGCGAGAAGGCGATCAGTCAACGCCTGTAGTAAATAAAAAAACTGAAGAGAATGAGATAGTAAAGATTATGCAGACACTTTTTGAAATACAGAATAATAAATTTGATGAGAAATTTAATGATTTGAATAGTGACATTAATGAAATTAAAAACAGAATTGTAATTTTGATGAGAGAATTAACGAGATAGAGATACGTTGTGATAACATTCAGAAATAGACAATAGAGACAGTTAATGAGAAATTTGAGAGTAAAATAAATAGTTTAGACAACAAAATTGATAAAATAAATGAGACAGTTCGAAACCAAATAGAAACACAAAAGATAGAAACAGAAAATAAATGTTTAACCATAGTTAACGAGCAGATAGAAAATAGAACCGAATGTGAAGTAAATAAACAAGTAGAAATTAAGAATAACGTTTTACAAAATAAGTTAGAGAAAGTTGAATCAAACGTAACCAATTTGAATAGACATAACCAAATATATTGAAACCATAGACCAAACAGTAGCTGAACATGAGAATAATGCTAGCAATAGAATGAGCATGTTACAAAGTAAGATTAAAGAGATAGATGACTTAGCTGTACAAAACAAAAATAATATAAATGTTAAATGTGATGTGATTGAAAATGATTTAATGAGAGTGAAGAATGAGTTACGGGGGGAAATTCAGAGAAAATTTACCAGTGTTACAGAAAGAGTAATCGTGACTAGGGACATGTACAATGAAATAGAATTAGAGAATTTTAACCATGAGAAAAGAATAAAACATTCCTATGAGATTTTTAAACCAGACACGAGAGTACAATCATTTTAGTAACCAGAACTGGGAAATACAACTAACGAAAATCATAAAATGCTTTAAGGGTAATTCGATAATATGGGCGGAAGCGCACAGAGTAGAATGGGATAATTTTGAAACTTTTGAAAGGGCTTTCAAGGCAAAATTTTGGCCAGAAGAAGAACAAGAGAGTCTAAGAAGTCGTATAATGAGAGTGGGTAACTTCGTAGGACACAATAACATAACGATGTACGTGACAAAGTTGTATAACGAGGCGAAATACCTAGAACCGCCTATACCATTCAAATCATTCGTCAGGTATGTGAGTAAACATCTACCTAGAGAAGCACAAATTACCTTAATGACGAAGGAGATAGAGAATTTAAGCGAATTAGAACGAATTTTAGACATTTTTCAGAGCATTAGGGATCGTGAAACAGTTAGACGACCTATACAGAGTAACCACAATAATAATAATACAGAATTTAACCGACCTAGAAATAATTACCAGGGGAATAATGGTAATAATGTACACAGAAATCATTTTCAGCAAACAGGTGAGTGGAATTGTTCCAGGTGCGGGAGAGAGAATTACGCCTACAGACAACAGTGTTTCAGGTGTAAACTACCAAAAGAGGAGCAGAGGAGGAGAGAAACCACGAAACAGTACACACCAATAGACAAAGAAGGACCAAGTACCAGCGGGACATCGAACCACAAACAAGGACGACCGAGTGGTCAGCAACAACAGAATGTGAACAATACTGGACGACAGCCGGAAAACTAAAACCAACAGTGGTAGCCAGGACCCGACCACTGTTCAGAGAAGCACATGAGGTCCAACCAACAGAAGACATCCCGAGTAACGTCATCAAAACGGACATAATAGCTAATTTGTTAGAGGAGGAGAACAGTACTCTAAAGGAGGTGAGAGCAGGACTAATGGAAATCCAGGTAACTATAGAAGGTAAGCATTTTAGAACCCTGGTTGACACCGGAAGTGAAATTTCAGTTATAGCAGAAAATATATTAAGCGAGTTGAGAGAATTTAACAAGAATATTCCAGTTTTGCCAGTAGCGGGGGTTACGGTGATAGGAGTCACTGGGGTACGAAGTAAGCGTGTGACGAAACAAATACATTTGAACTTTTTGATTAATGGTATAGATTTTGATAATGCATTCTTGGTAGTTAAGGGTTTGAGTTTGGACATTATTTTAGGCAACGATTTTTTGCAGAGGAATAGAGCGATGATAAATTTTAAAGAAAAGGTGATAGAATTAGATGAGGGTGACCGGTCTGTGAGAATTAATTTTGAAAAGGTGATAGATGGGGTTAGAACAACTGGTGTAAAGTTGCTACAGAAGCGGGTAGATGAGAATAATATCGATACTAGAATTAATTGGTGTAGAGAGGCGGAGTATATTAATGATGATGATAGTTGTACGATAATCTTTTAAAGGATTGAAAGTAAGACGGCTTTCATACTTGATAATTTAATAGCCTCTGGTGAGCTCTAAAGCAGCAGCATGCAGAATTGCTAACAAGACATAAGTAATATAAAAATGACTTACCGTATCTCACGACTGGGTTGATCCTGACACTCAAGGCAGGATAGACTGGTTGGGAAAAGGATGGGTGAAATGCACGGATTTCTACCTGCCGAGGAGGCCCGACTCGTGGATGATGACACTAGGGTGGCTGGCGTACGACAAAAGCTACAAGTTCATGTGCATGTATGAGCTCTACAAAAGCCATAGTGCCAACTTCGGAAAATGAAAATAATGACCGGTTCGATCCGAAATATCGAACACCGGCCCCCGTTGACCGCAATGGGTCAACCACCAACTACACCAAAAGACATGGCCAAAATACATTACAAAAATTTGGCTTTTGGTGAACAGGAACACTCTCTGAAAATTACCCTCCAACATAGGAGGGGGTCACACGCAAACACAAGAAAATACAAACATACAGAAAACATGCAAAATGTGCAATGAATTAGAAAACCATGCCGAATAACTCCGCCGCGGGCGCATCGACCAGGCGAGCAATCCGAAAGGTTCGGGTAGAGCAGACCAAACCCAATAACATCCAATAAACAATGGCCCAGCCAAACACAATGTAAAACTCAGCAAATCAACTTAGTTAGTTCCCTAGGTTTTTTTTACATTTTTTCTCCTTTTTTATTTTTTTTTGTTGTTCCCTTTATTCCCCCTTTTTTTCATTTTTTTTTTTACTTATTTTGTTGTTGTTGATTTGTTGAGCATCCATAACTCCCAATAAACTGGCACAACGCCATGCCAGAAACATTCCACAATGTAAAATTCACTGCGGACGACAGCTGGAAGGAATCACCTGGGAAATCCCAGCAAAGTGTCCAGTAAGTCCACAACAATCATTGAAACTAATTCTGCTCACCCGAAAAAACAAGATAAACCCAATTAAGAAGATATGGGCAACCGGTATAATTTAATAGCCGGTCGTTCAAAAGAACCTGTGGAGGTTTTAACTGAAGCGCGACGAACAACCCCGTCGCTCCCCGAAAACACAGCTGAAACTCGGCCAAGAGGCCACATCAGGGGGGGGAGAATTCTGTTCCTCCATAACCACCAGGTCCCCAAGCATTAAATTTCTTGACTTAGACGACCACTTCGATCGGGCATGAAGTGCCGTCAAGTATTCCAAACGCCACCTTTTCCAAAAGGCTTGGAGCAAAGCGGCAATTTGTTTGTAATGACGGACGGTCCCTTCATTTAATGAGACTTCAGCTTCCGGGGGCGCGGTAATGGGGCGGCCAACCAAAAAATGACCAGGCGTTAGAACCTGGTAATCACTAGGATCTGAGGATAGGGCAGTCAAAGGACGGGAATTTAAGATTCCCTCAATGCGAATGCATAACGACGAAAATTCTGCTATGGTCAGCGACCTGGTCCCAATCATGCGTTTCATGTGAAACTTGGCCGACTGGACAGCCCGTTCCCACAAGCCACCCTGATGAGGGGCAGACGGAGGGATAAATTTAAATTCAATGTTATTGTCGACAGCAAAAGCTGTTATCTGAGCTGACAGGTCAGGATTGGAAAGAACATTTTTGAGCTCCCGTTTAAGTTCGGAGCGCGACCCCATAAAATTCCTACCACAATCCGAATACAGTGTTTTCGGAGCCCCACGGCGACTAATAAACCGTCTCAACACATCAATAAACTGGGGCGTTGAAAGATCCATAGCCACTTCAAAGTGTACTGCTTTAGTGGCTAAGCAGATGAAAATGCATAGATAGGCTTTGATGATAGGTGCCTTCCGAACAGCGTAAGCCCGTACCAAAAAGGGGCCAGCATAATCCATGCCGGAAGAATAAAATGGAGGTGCCGGATTAACCCTAGGGATTGGCAAATCCCCCATTAACGGGTTGGTGGGGCGAGGACGCGCCCTGAAACAAGGAAGACATTTCCAAATTATAGTTCTTATTGCCTGACGTGCGGACAAAATCCAATAATTTTGGGCAAGCTGAAATTGAACTTGCAAGGGCCCAGCATGACCTAACCACACATGGGTGTGATGAATTAGCAACCCTACTAGGTGGTGATGCTTGGGCAGTAAAATCGGAAAACGATTTCTAGTAACCGCAGAGTTGGTCAAGTGACCGCGTACTCGAATGAGGCCAAAATCATCTATAAACGGGACCAGGTGCTGAATGCGGACCGGGAGCCGCTTACCTAAACGAAGAGCCGCGAGCTCCTGTCCAAACACGCTGCGCTGAATGTAGCGTAAAATATACTTAACAGCCAACTTCTTCCAATCCATGGCTGTGGAAGCTTCAATCCGCGAAGGCATAGCCCACCTTAAGATGACTGAGGTAACCCCTACCACTAAGGGCCATGAAGACAAGTGCTCAAACAATTCCACCCGGGGCTCCTGAGTGAGAAACGAAGAGACCTTGGTCTCCAAGGCAACATCTTGCACATCGTGATTCGGGCGATAATTAATAGGGGGCCAGCATAGAGCATCAAGCTTTAACCAATCTGGCCCTGACTACCACAATGTCGACGACCGGAGGCTGGAGAGTGACGTACCTCTAGAGGCTAAATCAGTGGGGTTAGAAACACCATGAACATGACGCCAAGATTTAGTATCGGTCCACTCGGTAATGGCAGCCACCCGATTAGCAATAAACGTCTTCAGTTTAAAAGTAGGCATATGCAGCCAATCCAAGACAATCGTCGAGTCTGTCCATAAGAAAACTTGACTCAATTGAATACATGACGAGAATAAGCCAACATAATGACGAACAAGTTTGGCTAACAGATAAGCTCCCAACAACTCCAAACGTGGGATTGATAAAGTTTTAAGAGGTGCCACTTTAGTTTTAGACGACACCAACGAAACCACCGGAGGACCAGAGTCAGTATAAATGGACAGATAGAGGACGGCCGCGTAACCCAACTGGGAAGCATCACAGAAACCATGCAATATTACCCTTTCAATATGCCCACCTTTAGGGAAGAATGGCCGGGAAATAGTAATTACCGGAAGATGATTCAAAGAGGACAGGAATTGACTCCAATAATCATTTAAGTCATCACTTAGAGGAGCATCCCAGTCCAAGCCCTCAGCCCAGAGTTTTTGGAAAAAAGCCTTGGCCCTGAAAATCACTGGCGAAAGCCAACCACATGGGTCAAATAATTGTGCCATCTGAGATAACACGACACGTTTGGTAAATTGAACCTGAGCATTGCTCCAACAGGCCAAAGGAGGAAAGGAGAAGCAATCGGTAGAATGGTCCCAACTTAAACCCAGAATATCCTTATCCTTAGCAACGACGGAATCACTTGGAGCAGCTGATTCAGGTAGGCAGTCGGGTTGATTAGTGCACCATTTTTTCAAATTGAACCCTCCTGAAGACAACAACAGAATTAATTCCCGTTGTAATTTGCAAAGCTCTGATTTTGAATCAGCGCCAGCAGCAATATCATCCACAAAAATATTACGGCTAAGTACCGCCGCTCCCGCAGGAAAATTAACTGCCTCATCCTGAGCCAGCCGCTGCAAGGTTCGCAACGCCTGAAAAGGGGCGCAAGCCAGCCCGTAAGTAACGGTACGCAAAGCGAAAACCCTTAGTGGGGCGGTAACCTCCTCACGCCATAAAATACACAGGTACGCCGAGTCATCAGGATGCATAGCAATTTGGCGATACATCTGTTCGATGTCGCACGTGAAAACATAGCTAAACCGCCGAAACAAAGTCAAAACATCGGACAGTAAGGTCTGCAACTTAGGGCCGACACATAACACGTCATTTAAGGAAATCCCAGAGGACGTCTTCATGCTGGCGTCAAACACCACCCTTATTTTTGAAGTATCACCTCTAACTTTAAAGATACCATGATGAGGGATGAAATATTTTGGAAAATTGGGGTCAGACACCAATGACATATGCCCCTGAGCGACATAATCCGTTATAAATTGTACATACTGGCTCTTAAACTGACTGTTCGCCGCAAATTTCCTTTCTAACGCAAAAAACCGAGACATGGCTCCCTTAAGGGAATTTCCCAAAATGTGAGAAGAGTTTCTGAAGAACGGCAAGCGCACCTGGTAACGACCCGACGGCAACCGACTTGTTGACTCCATGTAAAACCTTTCAGCAAAGTGATCCTCTTCAGATAATTGGTGGGGTACAGCTGGAGGCTCTTCGACCTCCCAAAAACGATGAACTTGCTCAAGTAGGTTTGGTATATCCGTTGATAACGTTGTGACGGAAGGATAAAAGTGGTGGAAATGACAGTGAAGCTGATGTGCAGATACCAGATCCAAAGGAAGGCCAGTGAGACCGCTAGCACAAGTCAATGCACAATTAAGTGCAATTGGGGCTCTACCCATAATCACAAACCCAAAATGTGTCCTAACTGCAACAGGCAAACCTGCACCCAAAGGAATAGTCTCTCCCATAAGAATAGCCGCTACAGTATCGGCTCCAAACAATGCATCAATTGGGGCTGCTACATCGAAGGTAGGGTCAGCTAACAAAAGATCTTTTGTAGCCTGCTTAACTTCAGGCAACACCTGGAACCTAGGTGAGTCCGACGAGATCTTAGAAAGAATTATAAAGGCATGGTTAGATGCCACAACCTCGCGTTTTAAAGTTTCCAAGGACAGATGGCACACCTTTTTTGCTTTGGTGGCCATATCACCTACCCCATTGACACTTACTGAAGCGTCAAAACAAGCACACTTTAAGCGAGATGCACATGCTTCAGTTATGAAAGAAGCATGGGACGCGCTATCCAGGATGGCCCTAACTACAATATAACCACCCTTCAGAGACGACAAGACTGCTAGACAGGTGGCTAACAGAACCCCTGCAGGATGGGGCAGAGACACGGTCAGAGTAGTGCTCGACAGATCAACTTGGTCTACACGCGATGACCCCGAAGCCTTGAGTTCAGCTGGGTCAGAAATCTGTGAACGAGACGGAGACGGACGGGCATTTTTGAAATGAAGTAAAGTGTGGTGGTACTTAGAGCCACACGTTTTGCACCTATTTTTGCACCAGCCCGAATGTTTATGTTGGAGGCACGAAAGACAACATTTTTTATTTTTAATACTTTGAAAACGAGCCCTAGGGTCCCTACTCAGCCACGCCGGACACTTGAGAAGCACATGGGTCCGGGAATCGCAATGAAGGCAACGTGAACTAGATGCATCCCGTTTTGTAACCTCCGCAGATTACAATCCGTTTTGTAACGCAGACACAGCAAGAGGAGTAGCCTTAGAAAAAGAAACCTTCTGGGTTTTCTGGTGGCTAGTGCTAGGAAGAGCAGGTAAAGCCGATTCCAAAGATGCCTGTTCTTTCTGTTCCGCCATAGCGGTTAAAAATGTCATAATTTCTGTTAGGGCAGGAAGATTCTCTTTGTCCGTAACAGACGCCTCAAAGCGTTCACGCAATGATAGATCCAGCCTAGACAATATAAAAGACGCATATATTGCTTGATATATATCAGCAATGTTTAGAGTTGACAACGCTGAAAAGTTAGCATTGAAGCTGTCCACCAACTTTCTAATAGACGCAGCTGATCGCATAGAAGCGGCTGGTAACTGAAGCAGATTGGTACAATAAACCCGGGCGGCCAAACGAGGATTGTGATAACGGTTCTTAAGAGTTGACAGTGCAAGCGAATAACTATTGTCAACTATGGGAAGCGCGGCAACCTTCTCATACGCCTCACCCTTAAGATGAGTCAGTAAATATAACAATTTTTGCTTTGGAGTGAGGGCAGGACTTTCGTCCACTAATGTGGTGAACTTTGACCAAAACTCGGACCAACATTTGGCCTGGCCATCAAAACAAGGTAACGAAAGCTTCGGCAACTCATGAACGAGAACACCTGAGTGCCCGCCACTTGCCGATGAGAACCGACCGGAACCAACCAGTATCTCTGGTTTTGTTAGTTTTGAAGCTAAAATGCTACCCCGGACATAAATATCCTCAATTTGCGCTACCACTGAAAAAATGTGGTCCTCGTCCAATCCCTCGGGCAATGACTCGGCCGATAGGTAAGGATCCACCTTACCTAGAAGATCTTGATATTTTTCGGACAACCTGGAGGCCAAGATACCGGCTTCATGTTGATCCACGACCCTTAATTGCGGCAACCCTTCCAACCTATTTATTAAATGCTGCAACGCAAGTATTCCCACCGAAGTGGTCCGGTCAAAAGCTGCCAGCGACAATTTAGCAGGCATACTGAATTAAAAAATATCACGCAACCGACAACCACCCTTAACAAGAGAATTAGAAATTGAACAATAATCACGACCTGACTTAGCCTAACCGTGATCGAGATAACTAGGCGTCTCACACAACTACTTTGCATACACAATACCGAGCAAGATAAATACAAAAGTAAATTAGTGCAAGGCAAAATACAACTTACACAATCCAACAGGCAAATAATACCAAACACAATAAATTAAACACGCAACAAATTGATTTACACAGCGCAAAAGCACGACAACAAAACCACAAGTTACACAAGATTACAGCACATACGGTGCAAAATAATGGTACACAAAAGTGCACCCAAAAACAAACACGTATAATACCAAATAGAATAAATACACACAAAACACAGCAAAGTACAATGTACAACAATTCACCAGTTACCGAACCGAACACAATAACTGGGACACATTAAATGCCAAAATTGATGGTCAACGCGGCGTGTATGGACAGGATATCGCATGTGCAAAATATAAACCGCACCTAAAGGTAATAGTCAACCAAAAAAATTAAATTAAATACAAAGGCAGGCTATTCCGAAATCCGGATAACCTAAAACCGTTCCCTTTACGCCTGACAGTCGCAAACACGTAGCGCACAATTTCACGTGGGACGCAAACCGTAACAGGACGGAAACAAACTTCACCAGACTTGACTCAGTAATTAAACGACTACCCCAAAAAACAAGGTGCAAAATTTTTACACAAAATTTGCCCACCTGGTCATGCACACACGACGACACTGCTGACACCAAGCAACAGCATTGAAACGCAAACTCGTAGTTCACATGCGTACGTATTATACCAACATGCTTCCGTGCAAGAGCATGCAAATGATGAACATTCATGCAAGTGGAAAAATTAACGGCATGCAAAACAACCACGAGCAGGCACAAAAAACGAAACGGCACGGCACGTTGGTAATTAAAATAAAAATCACGCAGCCAAAACTGACTTATAACCCAATTACTGAAACTCGACCCACCAGCAGCAACATGCACAAAATTATGAAACACGTGCTCCCAGTCGTGACGGCAAGCAATTTAATTGAAAAGCTAGCAACCTCATGAATCCTCTGGTAGTAAATAGATGTAAGATAATATTTTAAAAGATTGAAAGTAAGACGGCTTTCATACTTGATAATTTAATAGCCTCTGGTGAGCTCTAAAGCAGCAGCATGCAGAATTGCTAACAAGACATAAGTAATATAAAAATGACTTACCGTATCTCACGACTGGGTTGATCCTGACACTCAAAGCAGGATAGACTGGTTGGGAAAAGGATGGGTGAAATGCATGGATTTCTACCTGCCGAGGAGGCCCGACTCGTGGATGATGACACTAGGATGGCTGGCGTACGACAAAAGCTACAAGTTCATGTGCATGTATGAGCTCTACAAAAGCCATAGTGCCAACTTCAGAAAATGAAAATAATGACCGGTTCGATCCGAAATATCGAACAATAGTGAAATGAGTAATATTAATGATGCAGTGTGGGAGATAAGGGCAGATAAGTTTCGGAGTGAAGGGAGTGGCCAGCGTGAGGCGTTATGGCAGGTAATAGAGCAGTTTAAGGGAGTGTTTGCCGATGTACCAGGTAGGGCAAAAGATTATGAATGTACGTTACAGATAAGGGAACACATACCATTCATGCAACGGAGTTATCCTGTGCCTTATTCCAAAAGACGAGCGGTGCAAGAGGAGTTAGATAAAATGCTGGAAGGAAAAATTATAGAGAGATCAGTATCGCCCTACTCGAACCCATTGGTGGTGGTAATAAAGAAGGATGGCAGAGTCAGATTGTGTTTAGATGCGAGACGCATAAACCAGATCATTATACCAGACCGAGAGTCACCAGAAGCGATAAATGAGATATTCCAGAAATTCAGCGGCGTGAAGTATATGACATCGCTGGACCTTACTGCAGGATATTGGCAGGTACCATTAGCTGAGGTGAGTAGAAATTATACCGCATTTTTATTCAATGGAAAGAATTACCAGTTTCGGCGACTACCCTTCGTATTAAATACCAATGTGGCGAGTTTCATCAAATGTTTGGATAAAATTTTGAGGCCTAAGGATTTTGATTTCCTGACAGTTTATGTAGACGACATTTTGATTGCATCCAGGACTTTTGAGGACCATTTGGAGCATTTAAGGTATGTATCGACGAAGTTGAAGACAGGAGGACTTACTGTGAATTGGGACAAGTCGGAATTTTTACAGACAGAGATCAAATTTTTAGGTTTTATTATCACTTCAGAAGGGATTTCACCGAACCCGGACAAGGTCGAGTCTATCATGCGCTTTCCTGAACCAAGGAACATAAAGCAACTTCAGAGTTTTCTCGGGCTGTATAATTTCTACAGAAAATTTCAAAGGAACTACGCACACGTAACAGCAAGGTTGAGTGCAGTACTTCAAAAGAACCAACAATGGAAATGGAGTGACGCAGAGCGCGGAGCTTTTGAGGAGATTAAAAGGAAATTTAATGAGATGATTATGATGAACCACCCGGATTTTGAAAAAGTGTTCTATTTACAGACAGACGCCAGTAATGTAGCAGTCGGCGCCGAGCTTTATCAAGAGGATGAGGAGAAGGAACACCTCACTATAGCCTTCGCTAGTAGATCACTGCTATCCGCCGAGAAGAATTATACAACGGCTGAAAAGGAATTACTTAGTATTGTATTCGCCGTTGGAAAATTCAGGACCTACATCTTGGGAAACAAGACCATCATAAGAACGGATCATACGGCGTTATCCTTCCTGAACACTTGCAAGCTTGCTCACAGCCGTCTAACCAGGTGGGTGCTCGTACTACAGGAATACAACTTCGAGTGGGAATCATTAAAGGGACAGAGAACAAGGTACCCGACACTCTTTCCAGAGTAGATTGTGAGAATAACAAAACAGGTAGGGATTTGAAGGAAATCGAAATTTTTAAAATTAGTAGGGAAGATAAGATCTTTGGAGAGGAGTTAAAGGATATCAGAACCATGCAGAGAGCAGATGGTAAGTCGGGGAAGATAATAAGCAGCTTGGAAACGGAGTTGGAGGAATCAGAATATAGTCAGTTTTTCCAAATTTACAGAGGATTGTTGTTTAAAAGGGTAGTAGGGGGTGAGCGTGACTGGAGGTTAGTGATACCAGAAGGGTTGGAAGAGAAGATTATTTGGAATTGTCATTTTAGATACGGTCATTTTGGGGCGAAAAAGTGTGTTAATGTGTTGAAGGAATCATGTGTTTTCAGGAATATGGAGAGACGAGTGAGGAAACTGCTGAGGAGTTGTGATTTACGTCAGAAGTCTAAGGTAGTAAACTACAGGGTTGAAGGTGAGTTAAATTTTATAAGGGTAGAGAGGCCATTTGATTTAGTAGCGGTAGATTTGTTTGGACCATTACCGAGGGGTAGAGGCGGAGTTGTGTATATTTTTGTATTACTTGACACTTTTTCGAAGTATGTGAAATTGTATAGCGTAAAGAGAGCTACCAGTAAGGTATTGAGTGAGAAGGTGACTACAGATTATATGATTCACGTGGGTAAGCCAAAGGTGATTTTGTCAGATCATGGGCCAAAGTTCATCAGTGGGAAATGGCGCCAGACCTTAGGATGGGAAGGAATCCTCACGAAGCATACAGCTGTGTACCATCCCCAGTCAAACCAGGCTGAGCGTGTAATGAGAGAGATAGGCAGGATCTTTAGAGCCTATTGTCACGCTAAACACAGTGAGTGGCCGTTGTATGTAAAAAGGGTAGAAAATTGGCTGAACAGTACCACCCACGAGTCCACCAGCTATACACCTCATGAGTTGGTAAAGGGAACACGCCCCCCAAGAATTTTGGAGCAGCTATTTGAATATCCACCAGTAAAGCGAGCGGACAGATGTGAGCATTAAGATCCGGTTGGCCAACGAGAAGTTGTTAAGCAAGGGTGAACAGAGGAAACGTAGGCACGACGCAAAAGGTAATTGGGTAAAATATGAAATTGGGCAGTTGGTATTGGTAAGGAGGCATGACTTATCGAGCGCTCAAGACAAGGAAATTAAGAAGTTCTTCCTGCTCTATGAAGGACCTTATGGGGTAATCGAGATCAAAATGCAGAATGCATATGTGTTGCAGGACAGGGAGACTAGGGAATTAGTAGGAACGCACAATGCAACGAACTTAAAGTTATATTGGTCATCTTAGGAATTTTAGAATATGGGTTTGTATTAGAGCATGAATGATTTTAAATGTTAATGTTTATGTTTCCAGGAGGGACACTCCCCCATTTTCGGGCGATCACAGATTCACCACCTCTGATCGTGGTTTTTGGAAATAGAGGTCAGACCAGGGTTGGCGGTAGCCTCAGCTGCGGGGTGAAACTAACGGTGGTCTGACTTCACAAAAAGGTGTGAGTAGAAATTTTAACGTGCAAAACGGGGAGGGGGACCCAGAGTTCGTGGAAAAAAAAACTTAATGATGGTTATGTGTTCCACGAACTAAAGTAGTTTCGTTTAGAAATTATGAAACGAAATGCTTAAAATTATTGTAATTTAAATGGTTAAAATTTTGTTTGTGCTTGTTCTCGCTCAGAAAACAAGAGAGTGTATTTTATCGTAATGTAACTTATAAGATGATCCATTGTTGTCATTCCTATGTTGTCATAGAAGAAAATGTCAGTGAAAGTGAAAGCTTGAACTTGCAAAGTGTCTATGTGAAAATTTTAAATAATTAAAGGACTTGTTTTTGAGCAAGGTTAAAAGGTGTTTTATAGTTGTGTGGTGTTAACAAAAGTATTAGTCAAATAATGGACTGTAAGAACAGCATATGTAGAAGGAGCTAAGTTAGAATTAATTGGCCTAGTGCAGTAGTGGCATGTGCTACTGTAGCTAGCGAATTGGGTTGATGAGTAACGCACAGACCGCTGCCATCATCGGAGGCCTCAAGAGGGCGTAAGTACACTGTACAATTTTAATATAATTTTATATTATATGTGATTCTTAAAGGTAAAGTGTATAGTAATGATGTGATGTAAGACATGCAAATGAAGTTGATTTCCCCGCCTTTTCGGGCGATTACTGCCTTACCAGCACTAATCGTGGTTTTGGATGGCGGTCAGCTATGGCCATAAAATAAGAACCTTGACCATAGCTGGCTTGAAATTGGTGAACTTTGAAATTAACGGGGGGCCACTTAGGGGAAATCCCCGGAACTATGGAACAGCGGCTGCCACTTTGTTCGAGTAGGAACAAGCAAAAGGGTGGTAGACCCGCATTAAGGGCATGTAATTATATGATTTTAGATATTATATCTTTTTATTTTTTGATGTGACGCTGAAGCAAAGACAAGGAGACGACAAAATTCCTCCACCAGTTCAGTCTTTGTGGAGGCACCTGGGCGCTACAGTCCAGTGGGGGTACAATAGTGTGTGTGGGTAGGAGGTCGTTACGGGGGTAAAGACGATAAAAATATTAATGTGCTAAAAATATAAAGATAACAGTGGCTTTGAACAAAGAAAAATGAGTTAGTTCGGTTGCAAAGAAAATAAGAATAAAGAAAAAGTTGTAAAGAAAATAAAGAGCTTTGAAGTTGGTTGCCATGATAGATAGATATTTTAATGTTATATGAAGTAAAATAGTAGAGTTAATGGTTGTTGCATAGAAAAGTAAAATGTGTTTTCTGTTTAGGATAAGAATATATGTTTCCATGTGGTAAAGAGAGTAAATATAATTGGAGTCAGAAGGTTGTACTAAATACCGGGTTGTTAAAAGAAGGAATCTTCTATCTTAACTCTTGTTATACATTGTGGAAAATTTTAGAGTTAAGCAAACCAATGCCTCAAAACGCAAACCAATGCACTAAGGGGAGACATATCAGTTGTGGATATGGATATAGAGAAGGCCACTATTTTAAAAATTGGTATTGCATGTTTCAGAGTTTGGTAGTGTTGTGACCGTGGTCCTGAGCTGGCCGGTGCGTCAGAACAGGAGCGTAAAGTGCCTCATGGCCTTACGGTGTTGGGATCTCTCCTGAGAAGTCCAGTAAGGTCAGATGGTGTGAACATCATCATGGGACCAAGGGTAAGTGATTGAAATTCTTTTATATTAGCACTACAGGGGGTTGTGGCGCCATATCTGGGCTGATCCTTTTAGAACGTGTGAATGGGTCAATGAAAGTTTTTATGTTTCGACATAAAACCTTTCATTGAGGGGGTTTTGTGACAGTACGAAAACCTGATGTCAGATTTATGGTACGAAAGGTATCGAATTATTGTATTTCAATGTATTTTGCATTCATGTGTATGGATGGTACAATTACCCTTGTTTTGCCGACAACGACGTAGTTTCGACACAACAGAATCATTCCAAGGTCAACGGCGGACGTGCGGATAAGAACACTTAAAATGGTTACATAAGTTAATACAGGCTCTAGATATGTTTGTTTCATTGGTCAACAATGCCAGACGTCATTAACAAAAAAGAATGACGTAAAATAAATACGATTAAACCAGGGCGTTTCCTTGCCTAGAGACAAAGAATAATGACATACGCACACACACACATACGTAAAAAGTGCGTAGTGCATCACTCCAGTCTTCACAACGCCGCATCAGCGGTAACACCTTACAAAATTCGCCGGCAAGCAATACCGGCCTAGTGAGTTTAAACATTCAAAAATGTAATTTATACATACAAATCAGTGAAAAAATGAATTAATACCAGTGCACAATAGTTTGTTTTTAAAGTCAGAATTTAGAGTCAGTGAAATAACAATCAGTAAAATGTAACCAAGCAACCTTTGTTGAAGCATCATGTGAGACCATCTATCAGAACTTCCAGTCTACAGTCAGGAAAGTGCAAAACCTTAATATAATTTTAAAGAGCTCAAAAAATATAACCATCCAATATATTCATACATAAAATGCATTAAACGTGTGCAGAATGAGTGAGTGTGAGAAAGGAAAGCGTGAATGATAATTGTCGACAGCCAAGCTGAGGCGTTGGTTTGTATATAGCCTCCATGCAAATATAACTAGAGTCATTTTTAATAGAAAGGCAGCTCCCCAATTAACAGAGAAAGGGGTAATTTGATAAACAAAAAATATATAATATAGTTGTTTGTAATAAGGAAATAAGAAATGTAAGTAACGGCCGCCATTTTGGTTTTGGTCGTACAAGACGCCATTGTCGAGTAATAAAAATCCGGTGTAAAAATGGAAAAAAATAAATCGAAATTGATTTTCAATCTATAAAACAGGTTAATTACGTTCCATCACGCTTTTTAAAATCCAAAAACAGGATTACTCGAGTTTCGACACATTAAGTGTCATCTTCAGATCCTCGATGAATATAGGTTAAAAATACATTTGTTGATGTATGCACATCCCGTCAGACAATAAAAACAACACAAACATAATAACAAAAATACTTAAATAATTTAACACATATTAAAACCGAGACAAAACAGAACGGAAACACAATACACGCGGCCGACGCGGACCTGCGCAGGAACACGTTATACAGTAAAATCAATCGATACCGATTTGACCTTTGATAAATTTTATCGATCTGACACAGCTAATATCTCGTTCTATATCGTTTACTCTGTTGAATAAAATATTATTTTTATGGATCGATTTTTCATTTAAGATGCGATTGTAATTATTTTTAGTGGCCTTATATATTTCAAACCGAGTGTCCAGTTTAAGAGATTTCCTGGATTACTCTTGAACGGTTTGAAATATATAAGGCCACTAAAAATAATTACAATCGCATCTTAAATGAAAAATCGATCCATAAAAATAATATTTTATTCAACAGAGTAAATGATATGGAACGAGATATTAGCTGTGTCAGATCGATAAAATTTATCAAAGGTCAAATCGGTATCGACTGATTTTACTGTATAACGTGTTCCTGCACAGGTCCGCGTCGGCCGCATGTATTGTGTTTTCGTTCTGTTTTGTCTCGGTTTTAATATGTGTTAAATTATTTAAGTATTTTTGTTATTATGTTTGTGTTGTTTTTATTGTCTGACGGGATGTGCATTAATCAACAAATGTATTTTTAACCTATATTCATCGAGGATCTGAAGATGACACTTAATGTGTCGAAACTCGAGTAATCCTGTTTTCGGATTTCAAAAAGCGTGACGGAAGGTAATTAACCTGTTTTATAGTCTTAAAACGCTTTTGGAGGCAAATACAATGTTTAAAATGTGATTTTCAATGTTGAGAAATGTTAGTATCTTTATTTCAAGGCCCATTTCAGTCGACATTCACGCCGAGTCGAAACCCTGGACCCACAACAAACAAATAAGATCGTATCAACAGGTATCACGTATGTATGGTAAGTACGATAATTATGGTGTGGTTGACACACATGAACAAAATTAATAAATATAAACACACAAAAGGTGTGTGTATGTTGTTTTCACAAAATATAGAGATTATATATATTAAGAGAGAGTTACAAATGACACCCAGAACAGTGACTATTTTAGAGAGTTACACTTTATCTTAGCCTTCTCTACTCTTACTATTTTTATTACAGACAATATTTTTATTTATTTCTCACTTGCACTTTCTTAAATTATTTAGTGTTCATTATAATTTACTTAGTGTTTCTTTTGTATTATATCACTCTAGGATAATTCACTTTCACTAGTTCAACTTCCGTTTATTTCTCATCATTTTATTCTCTTTCTCTACACACTATCTATATAAAATTATTAATATTATGTCTTTCTTTGTTAACAAATTACATATATTCCTAACTCTTTGGTTAGTGTACTTTTATCTATTGTTTTCTATTACTGACTATTTGCAATTGTCATTCAATCAATAATTCAACCTTTATTAATAGTTTTGGTTCTTAACCGGTTTCATTTTCTTTATTATTTTGGATTACATTATTTCTCCCTTCTCTATTTTTTATTCCTTGTCTGGTTTTCTTGACGTGTTTCATTTTGTTTTCTTCTTCGTGGGTTTGTTCTCTCTTGGTTTTCATTTGTTATATTATTTTATTACTGACCAATAAATCTTACTATGTAATATCAATAATTTTTTATTCAACTTTTGTTCCGGGCGCCATCATTACAAGCAATGAAATTTTACTTACCTTAAGGCCAGAATTCGTTTAAGCGAAACTCAAAGTAGCGGAAAGTGTTATTTGAAATAATGACTCTTGCTTGAAATGTTTACCAAATGACATTACCTTTTAATAACATCTTTAATTACACAACATGTGAAATATGCACGCTTCTGTACACCCAATAGGTGTTACGTCATGAGACGCCGTTACATTAAGTCAAAAATTCCCTTAAACATTTCATTTGCCCTCCAAAATACATAATATTAAAATGTTACAATGTTAAACATATATATATATATATAAGGTTACGTAAAAATTGTCACAACCCAGCACTTGTTAATAATATCTGATCATACACTCTTTTTCTCTCTCTCTCTCTCACTCTCTGGTACAATTATTATGAGCTCATTGTAAAAAGTTAGTTTTGTTATTTTAATGAATTAAATGGTCATTTATAATTTTGAATATTAAAATTTGTTGTAGCCAATGGTACTTAGCTGCACTTTTGTGTTACGGACATTGAACACCTCGAATTCTTTGATTCTGGACTGTCACATCGTCTTTGGGCACACGCTCTCTATTGTAGCATCCCCCCTGGATCACACTTTTGCCAGATTTTTTGGCGTCGCTTTGTGAATTACACTCTGCCGATGTTCTAACGCAAAATTGTTTAATGTACCACTGTTAATAATACATTTTTGGTGGTGTATAACCACCCTTAGTGAATACGCCGGCCGGCGCGGTTCACTGTCTGGACGAAAATGACACTGTTTCACCACTGTGCATTGCAGAGGTGGGGCAACAACGACGTCACTGGTTCTTTGTTCAACGGCCCAGCCTAGTTGAATACAATGCGCCTTGCATTCTTTCGTCTGACGTAATCATGGGTTGGTCTTGTTCACTTGTTATCGTGACAAACTGTTTTTTGTTACATTTGTAATTTTCCACTGAATTCGACATAAATCCTGTTAACTTAATATTGCATTGTTGACAATTCTCACCAAAACTCTTATAGGGAATACAAAATAAAATTATTATTATTAAAAATTTTTATAAAATAAAAATACAATAATTATGTTTGGAACCATAGGTTTACAAATTTATTAGGGTACCAGAATTGTACCGTCACACATTCTTCTTCTCCTTCACTCGTCTTGTTTTCTTTATTTAGGTTCCTTAACTGGCCAATCTCTGGGGTTGGGTCAATGTCGTTTGTCTGTCAGTCTATTAGTTGAGTTTCTTTATTAATCACTTTTGGTTTATTACTCCTTCTCCTTCCATGTTGATTACTTTTTATATAATTTTTACTGTCCACATTATTTATTTATCAAAATATAGTATTATTTAGCATTTTTTATACATACTTATTGTTATCAAAATTGATCTGAATTTGGCGATGTTATAATATACAACTTGAAGTCACTGGACGGTTTCAATTAAGGTAAATTATTTACAATCAGGTAAGTTACACTATCATCAACATTATCGTCACCTACTGCTGCACCAATTATTTCATAAGGTAAAAATTCAATATAATCATGAATTCTCTCTATATCTAACCTCTCTACTAATTCTTTATACCTTCTACTAACCTCAAACAACTCTATCTTCCTATCAAAATATAACTCTCAAAATATCTCTCATCATAACACCATTTCACACTTTTTCTATCATCGCATGCAGAGGGTACTAAATCATTAAAATACCTCCTGGCTCTTCCAGGAACAACACTAAAATTCAGAGAACAACTTGAAGACACCGTGTCTTCCAATAAGGGAATCTTGCCCTTCAACAACAACATTTGTAAACACCTTGGTTCACAATAAACCTGGGGAAAATTTACCCTCTGCCCCGTATCCACAAAATAATTCTCTTCATACTCTCTTGCTAACTTATAAACACTGATTTCTACTCCTTCACCACCCCCTACTCCCATTTCTCTCTCACTCTCTCTCACTGTTTCTATACTATCATCATCACCATTAATTTTCATTATATCACTCTTAAATAGCTCGTTTTCAACTATCTTACCACTATTAATTGTTAACTCATTAGTATGACTAACCTCGTTAATTATTTCTTCATTATTTTTTGTTATCATATCACCACTTTCTACCCCCACTATACTCTCATAATTATCATCACTATTCAATATTTTATCCTCTAACACTACCACTTCGACTATGTTACCATTATTATTATTTGTCATATCTCTAACACTGTCACTTACCTTCTTATTCATTATCTGATTTAATTTCCTTTCTAAATTTTTATTCATTTCGTTAATCTTCTCCTTGAAATTGTTACTTATTGATTCTATTATCCGTTCTTTCATACTATCACAACGTGTATTACTTTCATTCATTTGCTTATTAAAATTAAAATTTTGCTGCTTTATCTCCTCTCTCATCAACTTTATCTCATTATTCTGTTCATTTAATTTATCGTTCATTTTAGTGTTTACTTCATTAAATTTAGCATTAAAATTACTATTTATTTCATTATATTGCTCTTTTAACTTTTCATTTAGATTACTATTTATTTCATTATTTTGCTCTTTCAATTTTTTATTAAAATCATTCTTTTGTTCATTAATATCCCTTGACATTGTTCGTAACGTACTCATTATATCATTATCAAATTGATTGTTACATTTTGTTAAGGTTGGAGTTGATTGAATACTCGAGTCATCCACAGCTGATTCAGTTAAGCTGTTTTCTTTGAACCGATTTACTGGAGTTGAATGAACCCCTGGTTCCCCCACACCAGCCGACTCGCTCATTTCAACTTCAATCTCGTTAGTATCCATTTGTTTTAAATTGTTTGAATTGTATAATTCTATCAAAATAATTACTATACACACCACATAACAAAATATTAACCTCTCCAACACTTTACATTACTCTTACCATATCATTCGTACATTTATCTGTATTTTATTCTGTTACCTTAAACAACCATTCTGTTCCCCCAAGTAGGCCTAAATTTACATAACTTTAATTATGCAAACTGTCCCTGTTCGGGGGCCAATTGTACAATTACTTATAACTGGGTAACTAAATTCATTCAATTTATTGTGGTTAGAAAATGCAGCCTTCACTGAACTCGGCCGCCATCTTGCATTCGTACCAATCCTAAATAAAATATTTTGTTACTCACCAGGGTTCGGATCAGCAAACCGGAAGACAGAATTGGTCATTTGAAATAAAACAGATTGGTTACCTTCATACATATCTTATTCTTTTATTTCATCAATTCAATTCAAATTCATTTAAATAATCAAAAGAAAAACCTATTTAAATTCTTTTCAATCCCATCATAAATAAAATATTCCTTCTTCCTCTTATTTTTGATACTATCTTTTAACGATAAAATACAATGATTACTTGCTTGTATATATTGATATTACATTGATTACAATGGAAATATTTTAAATAACATAGAAATAGTTAAACTCATTTTACGCAAACCAGTGCCTCTTACTTTTATTACATAATTATTACACACGCACACCCATTCTCACACGGTACATGTTTAGATTTCCCCTTTGAGCTCATTTAATTTTTTATAGGTTTAATTTTGAATGGTTTATTTTACTCTCCCCGTTGGTTACTTATCTGACATTTTTTAATCCCAAACTGTCCGGTCTCCTCAGGTATTTCTCGTCACTCCGCACATTTAATTTTCTGTCAGCGTTTTTTTTCTTTTACATAAAATAACAGTTAGTCCGAATTAATTAATATTTAACTGTTTAAATCACATTTTACATTTTTACTTGCGGGCGCCTGCGATTTCATTTCAAAACTTTGCGTGCTATTCGCACGAGTTGTTATTGCACACTGGGGCGAAATTTAATGTCTCAATTTCCGAAGTAGTGAGGGAAGTCACGTGATGGCAAACTTTTCTTCTTACGAGTTTAAAGTCAGATTTTGACGAAGTTATTAATTTGGCTCTACATTCCAGTAGTGAATCATAGCTGGGCTCGTCTCTGATGTAACATGGTCTGACTCGTTATCTCAAAGGTTACAGGTCGTGCGGCTAAAAATAACTGTTCTCCATGCATCTGGAGCTGACCTTGACACAATTCCACTCGCTTGCTCCCTACGTCGTTATAAAATTTTACAATTATTATTTATACTTTTATGTTTCCCCAAAATATCCCTAGGCGGGCTTATATGTACCGTTACAGGGCTTCCTCAGCCGCTTCTCTAATACATTTCTTTATATGCTCGTATTCTTCTAAAGTGGATCTGGTTGCTGTCATTAACTTTTGTTCTAATCTCCACGAATACAGCATTCTTGTACTATCGTGCTCAAAGCTCTTCAAATTATATTTTGTGTCTTCAATTTTCGGGCTAACATTTTCTGCTCTTTCTACATGAGCTCCTATGAAGGGTATATACAGTTTAGCAACGACCAATCTGTGATCTGACCCACATTCAGCTACCCTGTGCACTCTCACATCCCGCACTCTCAAACCAGATCTTTGTCTCAATATTACATAATCTATTATAGATCTTAGACCTCTTGTGTTCTGGTACCATGTATACTTATGGATGTCTTTGTGAGCATAGAAGGTATTCATTATTTTCAATTCATATTGTTCACATAAATCGGTTAATCTCTCACCACTGTTATTAACTCTCTCTACTCCGTGTGTGCCAACTACTTTACTGTTTCTTTGTTTTCCGACTCTTGCATTAAGATCTCCTGCAAGGATTATTTCATGACTGTTTGGGATGTCCTCTATTATTTCTCTCAGAGCTTCTTCAAAATTGTCTTTGGTTTGAACTGTAGCGTCCTCAGTTAAAGCATATATGCCAATTATTGTAATAAATCTCCCTCTTAGCTGAATTGTCATTTTTAAAAACCTTTCATTAATGGGCTCCCATGATTTTACCCGATTCTGGTATTTTTTATAGTTTTCTTGATATTTAGGCTAAATTATATAACAAAATACGCGTTTTTCAGACAGTCACTTAGCTGAAAAACGTACCTATATACTCTGCTATAGGTAGTATTAACTCTATTTACCACAGTTTTATTGGTTCATTAAGAACGTCAACAATCTTAGTAAGAGGTTGCTTTTGGCTGGTATTTTTATGTCTACCCAAATTATTTTGTCACGTTTGCCACTGATTATAAACGAATATCTTACAGAGGTCTGATGTAAACAGAGCCACAATGAAGAATGATAAACATAAACAAAGCTAAACACAAAAATATTTTAATATTTAAAATAATAACACATGTACAACAATCAATACTACATAAATCATACAGAAAAAGCAATAATCAAATTCATGTTGGTAAGCTGCCTAACAATTTATTATTCAGAGACAAGGGACATGGACATAAAAACATATTTAAGGTTAAATAAATATATACATCGTCTTTATACATCTAGTGCAAACAGAAAATAACAATGTTGCTACAATGTTAACACTGACAGTCACCACGCGAAGGTGGAAAGATCCTTTAACAAGGCCCAGCAAAAGTTATATTGGGTATATAAAACACAACACTGCACAACATTTAAACAGTATGTGATAAATTACAAACACACACACACAAACACACACATGTACAGCTTTTTAGTTTATAATATACAACTGACAAAGTGCGAATCTGTATATACTCTTCATCAAACACACACTAATTCATGCTGTCATTTATAAATAAACTAACATGAAAACTTACAGTATTTAAACCAACAGCGTGTATGATGACTTGCTCTGTACGATAGAAAGGTTCAAAATTTGTATCAAAGAACTCTTTCTCCTGACGGGAACGAGACATTGGTGATGCCCAAAGTTGTACTGGATCTGTTGTCAATTGCAGATATTTGATGCCATGACCCAAGGTCACCACAACGCAACCACCAATGAAAAGTGTTGCCCACGGATGAGTAGCACATACTGCAGAATACATATGAAATAAAATTATATTTTATATACACAAAACAGATACAAGTCAGATTTTTTTTGTTAACAGTCTCAACTTGCTGAGTTGTCACTGTTGTAAAAACTTTTGCTTCATACTGGATGAGAACATTTGGACGTCCCCATCATTTTCAAGCCTATATGATACCTGTCATTTCAAGTGGTTGGTAGGACTTGAAAATTGTGAAAACACAGAAAGATCTCATACATTGTGAAGCAGTTGCTGTTACAGTAATTGTTATATCAGTTTGCTTAGTTTAGAGTAGATATGTTTAATGAATTCTATATATGATAATTCAATAACAAGATATTCTAAAAACTATTACAAAGCTACTGATAGGAAACAAATCATACACATTTTTACCATTAATAATTTATACTGAATAGTAAATTACAGACCAATACAATAGAGTACTTGTACAACAAAAGGATTTTTGTTGCTGTCAGACATCAGGTATATTACAAGCACAATCAAAAAAATATTTTATATTTTTCTGCTAGACTCAGTGGATCACATTCACAGCATTGGCCTTGTATTTTCAACAATTTATTATGTTCATAATGTACAATCTGAATAGTTATATATGATCATATGGATGACTTATCAATTGCTATGTTCTTCACGGTAAATCCACATCACACCAAGGAGAGTGAAACACAATTGCAAACTTTATTAGACATCTAATCCAACTAGTCTTCTTTATGAATGCAGTAATCTGTAATATATTACTCATAATTCACGATACTTCTGTAAGAGTTAATTAATATAACTAATTTTCCATAAGTCACAATTATCAAAAACAATTTTACATTGCATTCATACTTTGTCTTTTCCATACTGCCCCTTTAGATTCTACTGCCACTTCGCCCAATACAAAATCCTTTGGATTACCATGTATCCAGTATCCATAGTATGTGATCTGAAACTCTCTCTCAAAAAAACTCATTCACTGATACAGCAAAAATTGCAAAATGTTTAGGATACTTTACTCCCACCTTCACAAAATCACCACAAAACATTGTCATTTAGCCACACAACATACTGTTTCATCTTGTTTTAAATTCATTGTACATTTTGTACCTCTTAAAATATCACCTGTCTTCATTCATAAATCTATTAAATTATATTTCACATGCAATGCACGTGTTGTCTTTTCAGTTCAAGAGTCAGTAAACTGAAAACAGATAATGATGTTGACAACACATATTACTTACATGATCACATGTTTATATTACTTTTCTGGTGTCTGAAAGTATGTATACAACATTGTCAACTAATAAATGTATTTATGGAATGTAATATAAAAGTCCAATTAAAAATTAAAAAGACATAAGAATTATAAAGACTATAACATAAAAGGCTTTATAACATAAAAGCCATATGCACTCCATAAAACATTTCAAACTAAGCGGCAAATTACCCAAATGCTCTTGACTTTTCCAGACACGCCTTCCAGAAGTTTGCTGATTATTTTACTGGCATCCAGATCCATCTTGTCATGTATTACACCACACAGGTGAGTATAAATGCAAACTTCGAAGATGGCAAGTCAGTCTGAGATTGCAAAGAGGGGCGATAAGGAGTTGAGTTGTTGTGGGTGTATTCTGCAGCGATTTAGTGTAAGATGAAAATTGCAGACATGTGTAATTGATGACTTGTATTATGTACTGCAACACTGCTGAATAAGTGGCCATAAATCTATTAGTTGTGTGTTCGACAACTGTAAGCCTGAAGAATTGTTGTTGTGTACAAACGTTTGGGTTTTTTTAACTGTATTTAAAGTTCTAAATAATGATTTTTCTGGTGTTTAGTGATTTGATATTTTCTGTTTAGATGTGGTATGCAACTGTTGTAACGAGTGCAAATTTATAAACACCACAGAAGAAAAGAGCACAAAATGAATTTTCTGAAAGCTTAAATATTAAGATAAAAAAATTCATAAAAATTTGATAAAAGATCAAATAGATCTGAACAGACATGACACAGACAAGCCTTCCAAAGATATTTACCAAGCAGTCCCAACTGAAAATGTTTTAATTAAACTGAAACATATTCAGTAAAAGGAAACAAATAAAATTTCAAATACTCACAGAAAGTGTAAAAATAATTGTAAAACTAATGTGAATAAAGTTACACGAATAAATATGATAATAGTACTACTGTGTATTCATAACAAAATGTATAGTACTATGAGTTAAATTATTTCAGTATCACCCAGCACCAAAATCCATTCTATGTTCAGTGAGTTCACCTCATGGATTTGGAGGTAACATATTAAGGCTATACAAATACAAGACTACTGGATAATTTGTTTTGGGCGCTGTGTAACTCTACAAACATAGCTGCTGGCTCTGGGTTTTTGATTTCAATATTTGGGGGGGGGGCTTTGTACAGTAGTTCAGGGTCACACACTCAATTATTTTTTACCATTACAACAACAATCACAAACACTAGTGACAATTTGAGAATGGTCATCATTACACACTACAATGTGTTGACACAAAGATAATAATAACAGTAGTTTTACACTAACAACCTTCTTTCCCAATTCTATTTAGAGATTTTTGGTGCTCATTTTCAAATTTATAGTGCACATATCCATAAACATTTTTGCCATTTTTGGCACACAATAGTCATGCCTCCATTCATTATATACTGATACATCTTATGTCTTTAATTTCACCACTAAATGTCTTACCGAATCCAAGGCGTTGGAAAACATTTTCTAAGGTCTCATCTATCCTGGCACCCAGTTTTTCAATCATCGATGGTGGCTCCATTCTAGATTGGCTTTGTGTTGGTGCATTTTCCGAAGTACTACCAATACCTGTTTAAAACATAACAGTGTTATTGCATCAATGAATTTGGGTGTCTTAGAGAAATTGGACAGTTCCAGGATACTACAGATTAAGACCCACTTTATAGATTTTGAAATAGTTAAGAAATCTAACAAATATGTATACATAACCTATTTCTCACAAGATTCTTAAACAGCATAGAAAACTGTGATTGTAATTACTGGCTAAATAGCAACAAATAAGAACACAGATGTTATTTTCAAAAATCTCAGTAGTACTATCATATTACTGTTCACCCGAGAACTGTCCAACTCTACACTCTCAAACATAAATGTGTGAACACGCGCGTGCACACGTGTGTGTGTGTGACAATAATGATTTCATTTGAGTGACCAGAAAATGGTGCGCAATATTTGTCAAAATATCTGAATTAAAAATAACATTTAGTACAGCCAATATTATATGGTTACATGTATTTTTTCAATTTTAAAAATCTACTAACTTTATACATATCTTCTCATATATCAGATTTCTTAATCAGACAAATAATTTGAAAAGTAAAATAATTTAATTAACTATAACAGTTACAAAAATCAATGTACTATCTAGCTTGAATCTATAAATTCAATACGACAGAAGAACATTTGTACTGCACTTCACTTACAGAAATACCACTTTATTAAAGTCAACTATTAAACATAAATAAAATTAAGCTATTCACAAAATGCAAACAATACAAACAAAATCCACACTGTATGTAACAATCTAAACAAAAACCCTTTCTTCAAAAATGAAAAATTAACAGCTCTAATAAAAATGTGTACAACAAACATTCAAAGCATTCCAGCAGAAAACATTTATTTAAACATTAAAACTGATCACATAAAATTTACCAAACCAAATAATACATGAGTGCACAGATATATCACAAAGAAACCTACACAAATGAAACCAAACCTACAAAAAACTGGTTCCTATTAGAAAAAAAATCTGATGTATTGTAGAACTGATTATATTCATGTTGATTTTTTAACTCGTGTGTGTGTGTGTGTGTGTGTGTGCGCGCGCGCCGCGCGCGTGAGTTGTAACGGGGCAATTTTGAAGGATATATTTTTTATTTCGTTTAATAATAATATTGAGACTGATCTGTTTGGACACCCTTTACGGCCACCGAGACCACTAATACTTGTTTAGACACCCTGTATACAATTCCGTACCAGTCCGTGCTTGGTACAAACGATAACAACATTGGAATGCGGCTGGGAGTCCGCGCTTGTGTGCTGATGTCTATAATCTCAAACTCAAAATCACTGCCAGAAGTAACCACCACATGAATAATCCACTGGTCACGTGAGTGAAATTAACCAATCAGCAATAGGGCGGACAGAAGTGGTAAGGACCGACGCTTTGGAAAGCGTCTTTGTCGTTCAGCAAACCTGCGAGCCGGCTGGCTCTAGTGTGTACACGCGTGTCAAGAAAATTATTTTGCTTGTAAATGTGCATTTACAAAAACTTAACCAGTAAAAAATGTGATTAATAGAACACGGAACTTAACTGAAATGTTTTAAAAAGTAAAGCAGTGACAGTAAAGTGGTAAAAAATGCAGGGAGCAACACGTGGCCGATAATGACGACTTCAAAACGTAACTGTATCACAAAATCTATGATGTCAATATTAGAATATAGAGCTCTATTTTTTTTTTAAGAAAACAAAATTTTTTAAGAATGTTTGTGTGCGTGAGAGCAGGCTGGGC